>PVKC010047221.1:0-11092 GCA_004027635.1 Crocidura indochinensis | reverse complement strand
AAGAGCTTTCATTCAGTTCCTGGGCTCAAATCTGGGTGGAGGACCTGTTCATTTCCTTGCTGTTGATCCCCATCCAGTGGAGCAGTGGAGCGTACTCTTTAGCCTCTATCCCATTAGTAACCTTGATAAGTAGTTCCAGGTTAGTAGGGTCCAAGGCCCTTGAGCAAAGCACCTTTGGGAGAAGCAAGACAGTGGGCATTGGCCTCTGGGGTGCTACCCAGAGTCTTTATCTCTGTCCTCTTCACTGCCTGTTTCTGTTCCATATGAGAGGATGTCTGTTACCATGGGTGCTGGTGCAGCTGAGTGGCCATACCAGAGCAACATGAAGCCACTCAGAACGAGGGCCATGTGCACTGATATTCTGGTGACAGTCACTGCACACTCAGTCCAGCTAACAGATGCTGTGACCATGATAATCCATTAGAGGGTCAAATCCCTTATCATCATTGGGGGTCCTCTTAGCTCTTTGGGTCGCTGTTTGAGTTTGGTCCTAAAATAATCCCACGTTGTGAAATCACACCACATACTGTATTTATAAGCCCAGGCAGATGGATCTGAATCCAGGAGAGAATCAGGAGGGAGTGACTTCTTGCTTTGTGGTCTCTCTGTGTGCCAACCAAGACTACTTTTTTTTTTCCCAGTACAAGTTCAACCAGATGGGGAGAGTAGTGAGGTCTAGGTGAACTCTCACATATCAAAAGGATAGGCAAAAAGGAAAGAGGAAATTGGGGGAATGCCTTTATTTTGGGTAATATCTGGGTGTCATTTAACACTTAGCAATTGTCACGATTAAGGATTTATAATTCATATTTCCATTTGCCATGTTTTAGATGCTTAGGACTTAATTAAAAGAACATTGCTAAAATAGAAGCAATTCTGTCGAAAGCGGTGGTGAGGGAATTCCGTGCAAGGCTATAAAGCTGCTCAATTAGGCTTTAAAATTTTTTTGGGGGGGTTTCATTGTGCCTATGATCTCTGTGTTTATTTGAACTGTTGTACTTTTACATGGAATCTACATTATGATACTTTTAAGAAAACTTCAGGTGGCTGGAAAATGTCTTAGCACAGCCTCTTAACTTCCCTGAACCAAACAGAAAAGAGATACTTTGAAACGCTGGTTTCTAAAATTCAACATTCGAAAGATAGTATCACAAAATGGAACATAACAAAATAGAGTTCCTTTACACCTCTCTACTAAAGAAATGGGCAAAGAAAGGATGTCTAGTAAAACATGATGTAGCATATTAGGTGCTCTGAACTGAGTTATGATTTCAGGAATTTGTTAGGCCTGATCTATAAAAAAAAAAAGTCATTTCCTGGTGTGGCCTTGGGAGTGGACCACAGACTTTTCTTGAAAGCTCAGCTGCACACTTGTAGACAGAGCCTTTTTCTCTCTTTATACGCATAATTGCAACATGAAATGGATTAGCATGAGAAGAGGGTATGTAGCATCATTAATCACGGCTACATTCTCTAGAGAAGAGGCAGGCCATTCTCTGTTTCTCTGAGTTAGCAGAATCAAGCCTCCTGTGATCAAATTTCTCTTTCATTTTCCTGGATGTGAGGATGATCTGGTGGTGGCATCTGTCAGCTTAGTGATTGCCAGGGTTGATCTGACAGATCCGGCTGGTGAAGCAGCTGTCTCCTTCCTCCTGCACTACTTCCTGTGACTTCCATTCCTTCCTAGCTCCTCATACAATGGTTTCTTCAACTACTACATAGATTTTTAGGAAAGTCTTCTATTATGCCTTAATTGATTGATTCTATTCATTTTAAGTGTTTTATTTTTGTTTTAAATCAAAAAAGAAAGCAAGTCTTACTAGCAGATATATTTTGTAGTTAGGGTGTTTTTAAGTTCAGAATGATTTGCTTATCATAAAGCAACTCCCTATCTTTTATTTGTGTGTCTTAGTTGCATTGTCTTCCTCATCATCTATCCTGCCTCCGTCTATGAGTTGCCTCTAGTTTCTGTCCCCTGAATTTTACCCCTACTTGTTTCCTTTGCCCAACTGCCCTCAATTTTCTCTTGGAAATTCTCTTCTTAGAACATGTCCTACCTCTTTTTTCAGGGCCTCTAACCAAATCCCACCAACTGCCATGATCCTGGCTTACCACGTCAATACCCATCAAGTCTCTTAGAAATCCCATATCTTTTCCTTTTAACTTAAAATTTCTTTACTTTTGACACTGTGGTTTACAGAGATGTTCACAATACAGTTATTTCTGGCATTCACTATTCCATCACCAATTCCACCACCATGGAGTAACATTCCCTCCATCCTTATCACCGATTTCCCAACCTACCCTAAGCCTGCCCCTTAGCAGATATGAATATTTGATTTAATATTGCTTGGTACAATGAAATAGAATGGAATCATTGAAGAAAGCTTCAGTGATAGAAAACTGGTGAAATTTGTCATATTTCGCTATGAGTTTGTTATGCCATTGTCTGAGGTCTACTGAGTTGTATATGGTAGTTAAATGGTCTATTGTTGCTTTTATTGTTGTTGTGCTTATATGGCTTCTATGATAATTTCATATCTAATTTGGCATATTCCTATTGTAAAGTAAGAATTAAAATTATAGGGGGGTCACATACTTCCATAATATCTTGAGAGTTATTCTATTTATGAATTGAACATATACAAAGATGAGTTTTATTGGAGGATCAAGGAATATATGGAGAAAACGTTATGGTGCTGGGAGGGCTCAGGTACTTTGGTGGAGGGAAATGTTTGGAGCTAAGCTCCTAAAATTCCATAATATTATAAATCAGTTCCAAGTCAATGGGAATAAATGAAATAGCAATTGAGTTATTTTGGAGTTACTCAGTTTCCCTGGACTCAGGAGGTATACATATTATTAAACATGATTTTTAAAAGTTTCATAAAACTATGAAATAATTCCATTTTTTAATGATTTCTGAGTCTCCATTGTCTAACAGTTTCTAGAATAAATAAGTTATTCAGTAAGTGTGAAAA
This sequence comes from Crocidura indochinensis, assembly GCA_004027635.1. Lineage (NCBI taxonomy): Eukaryota > Metazoa > Chordata > Mammalia > Eulipotyphla > Soricidae > Crocidura > Crocidura indochinensis. The sequence continues at coordinate 8,111 of PVKC010047221.1, read as the reverse complement.
GAATAGACAGATACAGAATATGAAAGATTTTTTTCAGTAGGAGCATTAAGGAAAGAAGAGAACAGAATTAAATGGGATAAATTGGGTCATTATGTGCTATTTTATGATAAAACAGTTATATTTAAGACCATTTCATTTTAAAACTTATAAAAAAAAACCCTGCTATTTGTTTAAAAAAACTCAACTGTCCAAAATGACCATCCACCACTTTTGTTTGCTTTTGTATATTTCTCTAGTATAATTTTTTTACTTAGTAATTAAACGCTTTATCCTGGGCTGTCAAAATTTCTTGGTATGTTTAGTATCTAGATCAAGACACCCATTGTTTCTTACTATCTATTTTTATCTCTGTCTTCATTTGCAAACATAATTTAACGATTCACCTTATCAAATAAATCATTTTGAATAGATAACTCTCAGTGGGAAAGCAAGAAGGACATCATATGTATGAACTTGGGATAGACTTGGCTCCTTCACCACCAGCCTTAGACTTTCCTCCTTGGTAGAGCTCCTAGATTGTTGCCTTAGTTTGGAAGTTATGTTGTAAAGTTTACGCCCTACACCAAGAGACATTCTCCACTCCTTCATCTCTTTTTGGATTTATTTTCTTTATGTTGTCCTTTATTTTATATTTTTACTTTCTTTTGGGTGATGGGACCTCCCAGCTCTTCTCAAAGGCAATTCCTGGCTTTGTGCTCAAGTGTGGTTAGGGGACCTGGGATAGAGTAGCTCTTAGAATGGAGATGGAGACTGGTCATATTTTCTGTATTACTTCTCAGACCCCTATTTTCATAACTTGAAGACATTTTCATTTTATGGAAGATCGAGAAAAATGAGTTACTTTTCTGTATTATTCTTTTCAATATTAATTTTATAAAGAATATACTCATGGCCTGCTCTTCTTTTGCCTACAAAAAAGTCCTATCCTGGGGGCCCGGGAGATAGCATGGAGGTAAGGCGTTTGCCTTTCATGCAAAAGGTCATCAGTTCGAATCCCGGTGCCCCATATGGTCCCCCGTGCCTGCCAGGAGCAATTTCTGAGCATGGAGCCAGGAGTAACCCCTGAGCACTGCCGGGTGTGGCCCAAAAACCACACACACAAAAAAAAGTCCTATCCTGAATTTTTCACTGCTTTTAGTAATTAATATTTTAATTAATATTAATATTTTTATTGATGACCGTATTTACATCTTCTCATGGCACAACTATATTTTAAAAATTATTTCCCTGTTAAAACTTCATTGCATTTTTTAGAGCCTCCTGTATTTCTTCTTTCTCATTTATAACTTTTATTGCCAGAATTTTATGGATCCTGGTTTTCCACACATGTTGACATGTGTTATTATTAATGTTGACAAATACTCCTCTTGCATTGGGCCCTGTGGAGTCTAAGGTGATGGAGTATACCTCTTAGGCCTTTCTTTATTTTATAAGCTAGGGCTATTGAAAAGAAGGAACTACTTTCAAAATTAGGAGGTATGTGTTCCACCAAGAAAACTAGGTGCTGAGACTTTGATCCAAACTTCTGTAACTTATAATCCTTTGCTCTTTAAAATGGAATATGCTCATTTTCTCTCTGACCTTTTGAAATCACTTCCCTTGCATATTCGAACCCACATATGCCTGTTCTCAGGGCTCCCTTCCTGGCATGATAAATCCTGTGTTAATATGCTGTCTCTTTGCCAAGGACTCTGTTATTTGCATCTTAACCTCTCCCTTAGTGACAGGCATTACTGTGTGTGTGTGTGTGTGTGTGTGTGTGTGTGTGTGCCTGTAATGGTTTCTCCTCTTAGTGCATGTGATCATCCTTGCTTCCCCTGGTACTCAAAGACCATCCACTTGGCTCTTCACTGAGACAGTCATTCCAATTATAGGTAAGAAGGAATTGAAACAGCTTAAACCACACTGTAGGGACCAACTCTTTCTGCAAGAAGAGACTTCCTTTCCTTTGGGTGCAGTGTTAGTCTGCTGGGGTGGCCCTAAAAGATCATTGGGTGGCTTAACCCACAGGAAAATGGCACTTGTGGGGTTGGTATCTAGAAAGGAGAGGGAGAGAAAGAGAAAAAGAGGGGGAAGAGGAACAAGGAGAGGAAAAAAGGCGAGAGAGAATGAGAAGGGAAGGTGGAGTAAGAGGAGGAAGGAAAGGAAGAAGAGGAGAGAGAGGGGAGAGGAGAAAAATCTCTCCTGGCCTAGTCCACCAGGCCTCCACCTTTTGATTTTATTTACCCATAATTGCTGCCTTAAAGATTCTCCAAATCTAGTGTACATTGGAATCAGAAAGGCAATACAGGGGTTAAAGGACTTGCCTTGCATGTGGCACACCTGGGGAACAGCTCTTGCATTGCATACAGCCCTTAAACCCTGCCAGGAGTAATCCCTTAGCACAAAGCCAGTGATAATCTCTGAGCACTTCTAGGTGTGACCCCAAATCCCCAAATCAATCAGTCAAGCCTTCCTATCATTTCATAAATTTTGCTATCTTACTTACATGTCTTAATTTGGTTGCATGTTGTTCTATGCTCGATTTTCCATCCAATAAGTCCCAGAAGCATTTTGGATTGTAATTTTCAGCCTGAAATTAAATCACCTCTTTTTCTATCATTCTCTCCCTTAAACATCACTTGCTCCCTGGTGCTTGCATGCTCTGCCAGCACCCATGCTGTGCCCAGTGTATTTCTCTAGTTTTTCCCCTTCTAGTCTGTAAATTTTAGAGCATGCAGATTTTTCCTTTTTTTTTTTTTAACCCTGGGATCCTTGCTATATCTAGCCCAAAGCTAGCAGACAAATCATGAGTAAAACAAACAATTGTGGCACTAATAACTTTCCTATATTCCATTTTGAAATTTGTCTGATTTAAAATTTGTGGTCCACTCTCCCAAGATGGGTAGGGGACCAGATCTTTCCCATCCATTATTTTATTTCTTCTCTACACAGCATATGTTCCTAGTCTTGCTTTTCTTTCATGCATGGCACTCCACCCCTTTCACCTGTGACTATATGGTCTTTATATGTCTCTTTCTTTTTTGGGGGATTGGGGAAAGGTTGGGTCACATCCAGCAGTGCTCCAGTGCTTATTCCAGTCTTTGTTCAGGGATAAATCCAAGTGGTGCTTGGGGGGAACTTTATGTGGTCCTGGGGTTGGAACCATACAATGTCTTGATCCCTGGACTAACTCTGGCCCCTGTATATATTTCTCTGAATAGTTCCTTGTCAACCATCAGTAATGGTTCTGCCATTACTCAAACCCCTATGTTGAACCAATATGTGGTTCATCAATTTATTTTTAAAATCTCAAAGTTGTCCAGGACTGGCTGCTAATAGATTGGGGCTGTCTTCAAATTCCTGTTGTCCTTTAAGTTCCCAGTCTTGTTAGCCATTTACAAATGTCATTGGCACAAAATGTTCAGTGCCTTTGCTGTAGGTTGACCCATTTCTTTTGGAAGACAACATTTAAACATTTAAACACTCTTTCCTGGCCCTCTCCAGGATTTATAACTTCAGGATGGTTCTATGTCTCTCCTAACACTATTGTGCGTTTGAGCATGAATCAGAAGCAGTGAGTTGAGATTGCCATGTGTGACAGATCTCAGACGTGCATCTGTCACCCTCCAGGAAGCATGCAGCTCATCAATTGGTCTTGGCAATTCCATGTACTGTGTATTGTGTGTGGCCCTGAGAGGAGTCACAATCATTCTGACATGTGTCCCTCTTTGAGCCCAATCCCTGGAGACTCTAGTTGGGTTCCTGCCAATATAGGCCTTCAGTTGTCACTAAAATCCTTGTGTTTTACCCACCAGGCCCTTGGCTTCAGTTGTCATCAGTCACTATTTATAGAAAGAACTTCTATAAATAAACTTATATAAACTTCCAGCAGGCTTTGATGTCCTTTGGACATTTTGTTTTTTATTTTTTGACTTTTGGGCCACACCTGATGATGCACAGGGGTTACTCTGGCTATTCACTTAGAAATCGTTCCTGGCTTGGGGTACCATATGGAACATCAGTGAATAAAACCGTGGTCCATCCTAGGTCATTCGTATGCAGGCAAATGCCCTACCGCTGCTGCGCCACCACTTCAGCCCCTTGTTTTCTATTTTTGTTTCATTTTGGGGGCAATCCCAGTGGTGCTCTGGAATTACTCTGGCTCTGTGCTCAAGGATCACTCCTAATGGTGCTCAAAGGGACCTTATGGGGTCCTGGGACTTGAATGCAAGTCAGCTACATGCAAGGCAAATCCCTCTCTGCTATGCTATGGTTCCAGCCCCCATCTTGTTTTCTATTTTAAGAAAAGAAAAAGAGGAGCTGGAGTGACAGCACAGTAGATAGGGTATTTGCCTTGCATGCAACAGAACTGGGTTCAATCTGCAGCATCTATATGGTCTCCTGAGCACTGCCAGAAGTAATTCCTGAGTGCAGAACTAGGAGTAACCCTTGAGCACTGCCAGGTGTGGCACACACACACACACACACACACACACACACACACACACACAGAAGAAAAAGCATGGTTTCTTCCATCTCTTGAGAAAAGCTTCAACATAATGTCCCTCAGTTATTTTATCCTCTCCTCAGTTGGGGAAAATGTCCCATATTCAATGAGGGAGAAGAAAAGGAAAAGGTGGTGTATATTTAAATGGAGCAATGTTTCCGTTGTGCTATTTTATGGGGAATCACACTCATAGAGTCCAGAGGATGAGGGACACATTTGCTACTAATCCCAACTCTCTCCATTCTTTTCCTTATTTTAATGCATCACATAGTTGACATAGTTGACTATAATGCATTTGTTTCCAGATAAGTAAAGCAAAATCATTGAAAAAAAATAAAGAAAAATACAAAAGTAAAAGAAAGAGAAGAAAATTCAAAAAGAAAGTAAAAGTACAGTTACCAAGCACGTTTGTGAAAATTATTGTATCTCCAATGAAGTCATTAATTCAGTGGCAGAAGATTTAGTGAGCTCTTGTTCCTGCTCATATTGTTAAACTGGTGTGTTCCTAGAGTGATGAGGATATCAAGCAAATAAAGCTGTCCAGAATTTCAAAGCAATATTACTGATACTGTGACTTTTAAGGGGTGTAATCAGTTGCCAGGTTTCCTTGAAGAAGAAGGATATGGGGGGAGAGTGTCCACAATAGTTTCCAAAAGCTCTGGTGAAACCAACCCCCAAAAGGTGTAGTTGAAGTTTGATCAGATAGTTGTCCCTGAAAGGAATGGTAGAGGGGTGATGAGGCAAGGCCATCGGGAAAAGGGTGATTCTGGGTAATGGAGGAAGCAGGCATCGCCTCGGCAGGTTGGGGCATGGTTCCCCCCTCTCCCTTAATGGCCAGTGTTCTGTTGCATGGGCCAATGTACTCATGATCTTTCATGGTTTAGTTTACATCTTGTTTAAGAAAATAATAAGTCTATGGAACTGGCCTAGTTTGAACATGGTGACTGCATTTTTGGGTGTGATTTCACTCTTTTATTTTTTAAAAGAAAAAATATTGGGGCTCTTTGACTCTCTTTTTGGCAGTTGATCCCTCTTCATCTGGCCCAAGTCTCTTATGGTTGTGCCTGAGGCTCTTAATATTATCTCTACTCTCATGTAGCACACTGCACCTATCAATGTTTGCTCTATTGAACAAAGGAACAAGATCGGTTTAATAATATATCCTTTGAAATAACAATATTGACAGCCTGTTTTCCAGTCCCTGATTACATAAGTAAAAAAATTATTATGGGGAAATGGTTTCAGAGGGCACATGAATTAATTGATTCTAAAATGAATTTCTTCTTAATTTCTATAATAATTTTTTTGGATGGCAGGCTTTTGTGACTGCACTAAAACTGATCTATCATAATGTACACCTTCAAAGTTTTATAGCTGTTTTCTGGATATGAATTGAATATTATTGAAAATAAATGTATTTAATCAAAATCTCATATATGAGGCAAAATATCTGGTGAAGTATCTATTATGAGCAAATAGGTAATTCTTGGTTGAGGTTCAATGCATCTTATATAATGATCTGTTTATTTCTTTATATTGGGAGGTTATTGGGGCCAGAGAGTATAGGGGATAAGATGCTTTCTTTCCTTGTAGTTAACCCTGAATTGATCCCCAATACCACATATGGTCCCCTGAGCTCTGCCAGGACTGATTCCTGAGTACAGAGCCAGAACTAATAAGCCCTGAGCATGGCTGGGTGTTGAACCAAAACCAGGGAAAAAGACATAATTGATGCTTGGAATGGAATGTAGCTTTTTGACCTTGAATAATTTGGACTAAGAATTGTAGTCACTTTTTTGTACTTTAAGTTTGACACAGTTTTTTTAATTTCATTTTATTTTTGTTCGGGGCCCCATCTAATGGTGCTCAGAGCTCACTCGTGACTCAGGGATCACTTCTGGTGGGCTTGTGGTACCACATGAGGTACCAGAGATTAAATCTATCTCAGCCATATGCAATGCAAGCACCATTTTAGGGATTCTGTTTCCATTCTAAGCGAGTTCCCAATATGAGGTACAGAAAAAGATATGCCAGAGTTATCTCAATTGATCTCACTTTTGGAGTTTCACTGGGATAGAGACAAGAAACATCCATCCACTGAGGAATCCATTCATGATTCTTGTTAATGTTAGGATGGTGTGTATGATTCCTGTTAATGTTAGGGTGGTGTGTTAAATCCTATGCTAAAGGAATAGTGTAGCATCTTGCACTAGTCCACTCTAGTTTAATCCCTAGTACTCTTTCTGGCCCCTCAAGCACCACCAAGAGTTATCCCTGAGCACAGAGCCAGGAGTATACCCTGAGCACAGCTGGTGTAGTTTTACCCCTCCCAAAAGTGGCAGATTCCTGTTACTCAGGACCCAAACAATATGAGGAATAGAGAATGAACAACCTCCAAAAATCAAAGCATAATACATGCCCCATTTCAATGTAGAGATCTGACATAATCCCATTCCAGTTTATTTAGTTACTGGAATATTTCTGCTTATTACCTTTAAAAGACAATAGGTTATTTGGGGTTGGAGAGAGTTCAGCAGATAAAGCTCCTGATTTGCTTACAGCTAAAATTTGATCCCCAGCAACCTTCTGGTCCCTGGGTACCTCTGGATGTGGACCAAAACAAAACATAACATAACCTCTAAACTAGCAGATAATGATCAACAATAGTAGAATTGATATCAGGTGCATATTGATGTATTTTTTCACTCTCTATGAGATGCTAGCTTGTAAATCTATCTCCACAAATTAATTGAACAGTTAAGAAACTTGATTACAATTTAGTTGCTCTACCCTAGTTAAAAAAAAAAGAGAAATACTTTAAGAATTTTCCTATAAAATATCTCATAATCATGTTTTTAGAAGTCCTGGGAAAACATTGTTTCTTGGATATATTAGTGCAGGCATTAATTCCTTATTGCATTCTTATTGCACTGAGCAATAAGAATTCATTTAGTTAATTAAAGGATGCAAGCATTGGTTATCTCTGAGGCTTCTTAAGATTTCACCTAAAGCTTCTCATTTTATTCATTTAATCACTCAGAAATAGTTAGTTTGCTTCTACATTGTACTGTCTGTTGTCACACACATTCACACATCTCCAGAATCTGTGGTCCTTAAATCTATTGGTCAGAGGTAGTAATTTCTTGATAACAATGGAAGTTTTGATTCTAAGATCCATGATGCTCTCTGTGATCACCTGAAGTCACTAAAGGTCTTTGCTTTTCTTTTTGTTGTTGTTGTTGTTGTTTGTTTGTTTGTTTATTGGGTCATACCTGGCAGCACTCAGAGGCTACTGCTGGCTCTACACTCAGAAATAGCTCCTGGCAGGCTCAGGGGACCATATGGGATGCTGGGATTCGAACCACTGTCCTGCGTGTAAGGCAAACACTCTACCTCCATGTTATCTCTTCTGCCCCGTTTTTGCTTTTCTTTAGGACACAGTGTTACTGTTCTGTAGAATGTGCTTCCAAAGAAAGCAGTGCTATGATAGGCAATGTGCTGAAGTTCTTTCTTTCTTTTTCTTTCTTCTCTTCTTTTTCTTTCTTTCTTTCTTTCTTTCTTTCTTTCTTTCTTTCTTTCTTTCTTTCTTTCTTTCTTTCTTTCTTTCTTTCTTTCTTTCTTT
>PVKC010047220.1:0-11077 GCA_004027635.1 Crocidura indochinensis | reverse complement strand
CCTGAGCACCGACAGGTGTGGTCCAAAAACCAAAAAAATAAAAAAAGAAAGGAAAGACATGGAGCCGGCATGGGCTGGCCTTTGGCAGACCTCTGTATGTGCCAGAAGCCTCTTGGCCCGGCCTAGGGTAGGGGGGGCCCAGACCTGGGTCACCCGACCCCCCTCTTCCTCTTTCCTCCAGATCTCCAGGTGGGTTCCTGGGAGGACCTTATGGGGCACCCTGGGTTTTCCCCACTTCCAGGCTGGCTCCAGAGATTGGCTTAGGGGGTGGAGTTTGATCTGTGGGGTGGCAGATAACTGCTCAGCTATACTCAGGCTGTCACTGGCAATTTTATACTAGTCTACATACTCCTCCCAACCACTAGTCCCCCAGATTTACCCTTCTTAACTTCTGTAACACACAGTCTAATTATTGAACACATATATCTTTTGAATATTTTATGTGTATTTTCTTTAATAGCTATAACTCTCTATATATATTCTTCTACCATGATGTTTCTATCCACTTTTCATCTTGCCTTTTCTTTGTAAGCTGTTCAGTTAGGATTGTTGGTGGAAATGTCCCTCAGTTTAATGCCTATGATTGAACTATGTCATGGAGTTTGCTGGTCTTGTTCTTATTGCCTCCAGATGCGCCGATAACGGTACATGGCATTGATCCTTGTTTGCATAGACACATTAAAATGGGAAAACACTATACATACAGATAAGTTCTTATCTAATAGGGGTAGGAACACACAAATCTCAGTACAATGTGCCTTACACCCTGAACATTGATATAATGACCTGGCACAGGCCTCAGAAGAATGGCATCCTCCATTCACGCTGGAACCAGGCAAGCTATCTACGAAACATCCAAGTTCTTTTATAGCAACATCTGAAAGCAATCCTCTACCACGAAAGACACTACCAAGGGTCTGACATGGACCTCCTAAAAAGACTTCTGTTAACACTGAGAAGACTTGACAACAACAATGACCTGCTCTACAGGACATGGTTCTCTCTATTGTCCCTTAAGTGTGAGGTGAAACGAGAGGATGCTCTACACCATCCTGACTGCAATATGGGATATGCAGACTCCAGGATCCTTAATACAGAAGCATGATACCATCAACAGAGACTATGTGAGGAATGGAGGTGTATTGCCACTACAGACGATGACTTGGATTGGACAAACTAGTTTTCCTGGAGCCTAGAGTCGGTCCTGTGCCAGGAAATTTCAGGGGTAGGGTCTCCTTGTATTTAGGCCATAAATTTTCTTTCCATATCCCTTATATTTTGGTGGGCCTATGCAAACAAATGCCACTCTAACACCGTTTTTTACTATGTTCCCTTGACTCCAATCCTTAAGAAAAACAACCCACTAAAACTTTTGAGGTTAACTTAAACTAGTATACAAGGAACTACATAAATGTAATTTGCCCTATTGTTTAAGGAGTTACATATGTCTAATATGTACTACAACTGGGGATTTGAGGGACAAAGTAATTGTATTGTACATGGGTTCAGTTTTGTTTTTCTTAATGTTCTTTGGCTGAAAGTTCTAGGCTGGGATAGCATCGAGGGGACTACCGAGAATTCTGTTTATGGGTGATTGTGCTTCCACTGTAACTTTACCCTGTCCTCTTTCTTTGCATCTTTGTTGTCATAATTAAAATAAAAATATTAAAAAAAAGAGAGAGATGAGGTCTGGTAGGTGCAGCTCATGACATGAAGGTCACCACATAGAGTGATGAGTGCAGTTGGAGAGATGACTACACTGAAAACTATCATAACAATGTGAATGAATGAGGGAAGTGGGAAGTCTGTTTCGAGTACAGGTGTGGGGGGATGGGGAGAATGGAGATCTGGGAAATTGGTGGTGGGAATGCTGCACTGGTGAAGGGGGGGTGTTCTTTACATGACTGTAATCATACAACTACAATCATATTTGTAATCACGATGCTTAAATAAAGATAATTATTAAAAAAGAAAGAAAAGACATCAAATATTCTACTTATGTTTGCAAAGAACATATCCATGATGTAAAAAATTAGATTTATATTTACAATATATATTCAATATTTATCTGATATATAGCCGATATATATGATAGCATATCTATATAATATATATCTGATATACAGCCAACATATATACATATATATAAGATCATGACAATAAACCATGGCTAAAACTTTAAATGTTATTTTATGTGAATTACCTGTTTCTGATCATTTTTTCTGACCGGAAAACAAAATATTTGCCAGATGAACAGAAGCACACTCAAAGTCTTTATTAATCTTTTCTAGAAAGCTTATATCTGAAATAGAAGTTGGAGTCAGATATTTGAAAACAGAGCTATAATTAGATTTATAAGCTTGCTAGAGTTTGTAATGACTCTGCAGGTTTCACCTGATTTTTATAAGGGCCAGTTGAGAAAATTAAATGAACTGATAAAAACTTCTTTAAGATTTTTTAAGACAATACTAATCTCTGTCATGTTGTGGATATATTACTATTTTTAATATGTTACCCTTTTTGTTTTGGAGCCACACCCCATGGTGTTCAGGACTAACTACTAGCTTTGTGCTCAGAAATTTCTCCTGGCAGGTTCTGGGTACCATATGGGATGCCAGAGACTGAACAGGGTCGATCCCAGGTCAATGAGTGCAAGGCAAATGTCCTATTGCTGTACTATCACTCTGGCCTCTATATTACCATTTTTAAGGTAGGCTTGTGTGTAGGGGTTTATACTTAATTTTTCCTACTATAGTAATCCACAACTACATACAGCTAGTTTGTACCAATTTCCAGTTTGTCGATCCAAATCATAAACTTATATATCAGTAAACCTAGTAAATCAAAAGTAAATTAGACATCTAAGACTTTATATATTACTAAATTCTATAAACCCCATTCTATCTATAGAAAGATATAGGACATAATGTCCTCTCTAGAAATTCCTACTCTTTTTTTTTTTTTGGTTTTTGGGTCATACCTGGCAGTGCTCAGGGGTTACTCCTGGCAAATTTCTTTAAGAACAGGGCTTTGCAATTGATCATTTTCCCAATGGGGAGAATTTGTTTCTGATTCTCTATTTTATCTAAGAACTAGTCATTGTGGGAGATTGTTTTCCTGGTGGGGGATACTTAATTCTGATTCTGTTATTTATGTCAATCTCTCTAATAAGAATTCATTGAGAGGGAAGTGGCTCTGTTCGACACTCTATAAAGAACTTTGGTAGAGAGGTGATAATCTTACTGTTCCGTTCACTGATTCACTTCTGATTGGGCCATATTAGTTTTGTTTTCAAAGCCAAGATTATTGGGTAAGACTAGAGGTTCTAGTGGTTTTTCTAACCGGTGCTAGTAGGGGACGACAGAATACCATCCTCAGGGCCTTTGGTTAGAACATGTGTAAGATTACATTTTTTCATACCTTTTAGAAACAGTTGATAGTTTCAGAAATTTTTAATGCTAAGTAGAGTATTCAGCCCTCGTTTATTTTGTATCTCACTATTCTTACAAACTAACATAACAAGGAAAACTACTATCAAAGCCCTCATTGCATAAATAGCACTTCGGTATGTCCTATCTTGACTTTTAGAAGAAGCTAGCAATTTTTGTTAAGTAAAAGCCAGCGTCCTTCAATCAAAAACCAAACTCTAGACATACGTTAAACTAAATACACACAAACTTAAAATCCCATGTCAATGAAATCCACTTAAGAAACCACCAGATAAATGTCTCACCAGTCTTCAACTAAGTTCCTACTACTAGCTTCATCTGGTATGGCCTCAAGCTCCAAGGCCAGCACACTGGAAAGACACCAGTCTGTAAGCAAATGTCGATGCAGGAAATAATCCACACAGAAAATTTGCCATGAAAGAGGCCAACCCAGATTTAATCCGGAGGTACCATATGGTCCCTGAGGCCTGCCAGGAGTGATTTCTGAGTACATGGCCTAAAGTAATTCCTGAGAACCTCTGGGTGTGGGCCTGAAATAAAAAAATAAAAAAGGAAAGATCTTGGCCTAATATTTAAATCATATCTTTTTTTCCTTGTTATTGATATTTTTAAGCTTCCTTAAGGTGTAATTTGGATAACATTTTTTGTAAAATGTATCCTGTGAAAATAATTTTTCACAGTCTGAAGTTATCTCTTCATTTTTTTACTTATCTCTAATAAAAACATATTGTTTATTTTAAAATACTTAAATAAAATTATAATGAAGGATACTTAACCATCATTTTGTATCACACATTCAACTTTACAACTAAAGGGTATCACCATTTCCAATGTCACCTGGACTTCATTTGCCATTTATGTTTAACTATTTAATTTTTATATTTTATATGATTGTCTATGATCCATTTGTATTTAATTGTCCTGAACAATGCCTATTCTGTGTTTTTGGATTTATTTTTATTCAGTATGTCCAATTGTTTAGACACAATTTAGGGTATATTCTATTTGTCCTTCTGTATTTATTCCATCATATTAGTTTCAACTGTTTGTTAAATATTAGTTGAATCTTTTAATCAAAAGACAATCATGAGAGTCTATATCTTTGTATCTATCTTTGCCAACATCGATCTTAATTATTGTTAATATATGTTCTAAGTAAGTTAGTGGCAATCATTAATCATCTACTTTACTATATTTTTATTATTTCTAATTGGGTCACTTGCTACTTCAGTTTACATTTAGAAATAATATGTCTATATCCCCAAAATAAGCAGTAGGAGGATTTTGATTACATTTCATTAATAGAGTTGGGAAAATCTGACTTTTCATTTTTTTTATTTGGCTTAGGAGCCACACCCAAGATGCTAAATGTTTATTCCTATCTGTGTGCTCACAGATCACTTCTAACAGGCTTAGAGACTCTATGAGGGCAGGACTACATTTCAGATTAACTTTATTTAAGAAAAGGAAATTATCTAATTTAGTATCTCTAGCCCTTGGAATAACTAACATTTTAACACTGCTGAAGCTTTTCATCTTTTAGCCAATTAATTATGTGATTTGATTTATTCATGTTTGTAGGTTTCCTCAAATTAATCTTTTCTCTTTTTTATATTTTGTATTTTTTTGTTCTAATATAGAACGCATTGTGTCTTCATTACAAATTCTAATTTTTCCTTACCTGTGAAATAGCACAGCTTTTAAAGTGCTTATCTTGTAGGCAACCAATCTGAATTCAATCCTCAGTATACTACATTGTCCCCAAAGGGGCTATCAGGAGTAATTTCTGAATGTAGAGTCAAGATTAACCCTTGAGCATCACTATTTCACTTTTTCATATCTGACATATATGATAATGATAGCCATAAAATGTTTCCTTTATAGTCTATTGATATGATAGATTACATGAGGTAAATTTAATCTCCCTGTAATTCGGTAGAGGTGTATTTTTATATATTGTTTGGTTCAATTTGCTTATTGAATTAGCTAAATATTTTCATGATATTAGCTGTATGTGTCCTTTATAAAATAAATCTCTGATAAGAAAAGAACCTTATTCTCTTTGTTAATACCTTATTCTTTGTCTTTTTCCAAAGATAGACACTTCTCTAGTTTGACTATATATGAGAAATATGCAATGAACAACTACTTAAGAGTTTAAGTTTTTCTATGTAGATGTAAATTTACAATTTCAAGTCCAGAGAGAGAGAGAGAGAGAGAGAGAGAGTACAGAGCTAAGATAGCTAAGATACATGCTTTAAGTGTCTTAAGTACAGCTGACCCCATTCCAATATTATGAACAGTATACTCCACTGGTCATTAGCAGGTGTGACTATGAGGGTCCCAGAAGACTATACCTCTGGCCTGAATAGTCTCATTTCTTGGAACAGTAATTACCTTCATAGTGAACTGCTGGCTGATTGGATTAACAAGAAGGCCATCAGGAACCCTGAGTGCCACTTGAAACATAAATAGAATTGTTATAAACTTTGTTTCAAGAAATTATATTTAAGTGTTATAACAAAAAGGGAAAATGAATAAGACACCCTATTGATAAAGTTTTACACTGCTTATTAATTTTTCACTAAAAGAAATATTGTTGAATAGTATGATTTTTGAGGCATGATAACTATTCTCCCAAATACTATCACTATTAATTATTTATTATTTTATTTGATATATTATCTTAAAAATTATGTAAGTATTATCTATAAACAGGAATATAGATCAGTTGTATTATATTCTAACCAGCATCAAGCATTTTGAAATGCACTACTAAATTTTTATTTTGTTTTATAGATGAAAATTTCTTTATTTAATTCACATTAATTCTTTCATATTCCAGTTTTTATATGATTAAGATTTGTATGTCTTGAATAAGCTATCTATTAAAGTAGTGCTTCCATCTTTTATATATAGCTTTGCATTTCTAGTTTTATTCTCTTATTATTTTGATTGGGTATTTTAATCTTTCCCTTTTCTTGGAAGTAGTGTCTGAGAGAAGTACTTATATGCCAATACAGTTTTATTTTTATTTTATTTTTTTTTTTTTTGGTTTTTGGGCCAGACTCAGTGACACTCAGGGGTTACTCCTGGTTACATGATCAGAAATTGCTCTTCGCTTGGGAGACCATTTGGGACACCGGGGGATTGAACCGGGGTTCGTCCTAGGTCAGTCGCATGCAAGGCAAAAGCCCTACCACTGTGCCACTGCTCTGACCCCTTAAATGCCAATATTTTGACAAAATTATCTGAGAGAAGGTGGATAATAAGAAGATGAGAAAGACTGAACTTTAATCAGAGATGAGTCATCAAGTTAATTAACTGATGCCCAATATCTTCAGGTTTCTGAGTGACTAAATTACACTTAACTATAAAGGTAGGAGATAAAGTAAGTTAAGATACTCCTACTTTATATATGAGCTCTTGTATACCATTGGTGAATATTCCCATTGATGACAACTCTCTTACACAAAAACTTTTAGGTTCATGTTTACCAGTGCTAGCTTGCTCCCAAAATGCCCCTAGTGACATCATCCTAGAATTGACAAATAGAGCATTCCATGAGGTCCAATGCCTAATTTCATATCAATAAGATAAATCACATCTCCATATCCTTCTTAAGCTAAACCAGTCAACTCCAATTTTCCTCCTATGCTAGTTAGAATTAAGACTCTTACTCTTTTAAGTAAACAGAATGATCAAAATCTTTGACTTAAAAACTTACATCTGGGCAGATGACTTAAATAAACTAATTTGAAGCCTTGGGCATGAAAATTTAGCTTTTAGAAGTGTTTGGGGTATAAAAATAAATTGGTACAAATTAGCTCATAATAAATAAATAAAATGAGTACTCATTGCTATATTATCATCATTAACTGAAGAATTTACCTTTCCTAATATTATTTACATTTTATGAGGAAAAAGGATACCATTTAGTAGTATTTTAAAAGTTACCTGCTGCATGTTCATACACACATTAGAAGCAATAACACAGTTAGTTACATTTCATTATTATTTAAATTTTTCTGTAAATATATTTTAAATGGATAGGAAAACAACTGTTTAAACAAAGAAAGTTTATTAAATGTTTTGGAACTCTACAACTAGTATCTTCAATAATAGATTATAAGAAGCATAGTCCTTTGAGATCCATAAAAATAAAGTTGATAATTTACTCATTTCACATAAACATAGTATACAAAATTTTATGTGAACATGTCTAACAAATTTTATTAGAGCATTTAATTGAGGTATAGCAAGGTAAAAATTTAAGCATTTTTGATCATCTATTTTTACCACACATGCTATATACTTTTTTTACTTTGTATGAACTAAACTCAAACTCGAAAGAAAATATCACAGATAAGGTTCAAGAAAGCTATTTTGTTATTCTCTATTTCTAAAGATTATTTGAAGTTCAAACTAATCTCAGTCTTTAAAATGTTTTAAAATAGAGCACTAGATGTGATTCTACATTTAACGGCATCACCTGCAAGAACAAAATTCTGACATGCAAGATAAATGAACAACAAATGGAAAAGGTGACAAAAGGGTCAAATCCATTTGATGTGTAAACAGTTGTAAGGAATGTCAAGCTCTCCATTTTTTATCTATTGGAACTGTAGCATAGAAATCAGTTTTTATTTTATTTTTTGAACAAATTAACAGAAAAAATACAAACTGATTATTATACATTATTTACTTAATAACTGTAAAACATTCTAATGCAATGATTTATTTTTTAAATGCATAAAGTAAATTTTGAAAATGTTATTGTACATGAATAATTTCACATATAATAAAAAAGATAAAAATCTATAAACAAATGAGAATTATGGAAATATTTGTGAAAAGCAAATTAAGTTTTCCTCTTAATCTTCTTAAAATAATTTCTACCTGCATTACAACTACATATCTATATATAATATATGTCTTAGAAATTTAAAAGTAGTAGCAATGATGTTATTTCATAGAAAAAGATGGAATGCTTTGTGCAGTAGCAGAAAACAAGCTGTTGATTAGATAAACATATAATACTTATCTATCAACACATATACTATTTACTTGTAGTGACTGAAATAGAAACTTCAAAAAATTATGCCTATGTGATTAGGTTATTATTTTACATGTAAAAAGGAAGCAATGAAATGAAAAAAAAAAACTAAATAAACTTATACAATCTTAGAAAAGCCCTGATTCATTGTCACTATGTACTTCAAATATTACTGTGAAAGATTTGTTGTTCACTTTTGGTCACAATAAAAATTATTAAAAACATTGAATCCCAGCATCCCATACGGTCCCCCATGCCTGCCAGGGGCGATTTCTGAGCATAGAATCAGGAGTAACCCGAGTGCTGCCGGGTGTGACCCAACCCCCACAAGTTAAAATTATTAAAAGCAAAAGCCAGAAGGCTATAAAGATTGCCTGCATAATCAAAATCTGACTTAAATATAGCAATAAATACAAATATTTTATCAGTATAGAAAACACTGAGCAGAGGCTGGAACAATAGCACAATGATAGGGCGTTTGCTTTGCAGGCCGACGATCTAGGTCAGACCTTGTTTCGATCCTCTGGGGGTCCTAAATGGTCCCCCGAGCCAAGATTTCTGAGGCATAGCCAGGAGTACCCCTGACCATCACAGGGTGAGCCCTCCCATCAAAAAAGCAGCTGGAGGGCTAGGGCCATAATAGAACATTTGCCTTGCATGTGGTCAACCTAGGTTTGATCCCTCGCATCTCACATGGTTCCCCGAGCCTGCCAAGAGCGATTCCTGAGCACAGAGCCAGAGTAATCCCTGAGCACTGCTGGATGTGGCAGAACACAAAAGAAAAGAAGAGGAGGAGAGCAAAGAAGAAGAGAGGAGAAGAGGAGAGAAAAGAAAAGAAAAAGAAAAGCAAAAAAGAAAAAAGAGTGAGCAAATTTTTTTTGCATCAGGTCATTTCAAAGTTTTCCTTTATCAAATCTCATAGTTTTTCTAACAAGAAATGTGAGAAATCAGATCCTTTCGAAAATAAAAATGAAGAATTTGTTTCTTTATACACACGTTCCATCTCTTCCTTTTTTTCTTTCATCCTTTCCAGTGGATGATGTACCTTGATCTTCACAAAAGAATACAAGGTGATGAATTGTGCTTAATTTGCTAGCCAAGAGGTTACAGTGATACTAAGGTTATAAATAATATGGTTATATAAGGCCCATTTAAGTTTAGATTATCAGAGTATGAATATCTTGATTTTTTTGCTGTTGCCTTTGGCTTGGAAATTTATTCTATCCTTTTATCACTGCCAATGCAATTGAAACTTCTTGGTTCCTGACCTTCATCCTTTCATATTTCCACTCAGTTTCTTTCCTTTTCACTATATTGTGGGGACAAGGGCATTTGAGACATTCCCATTTAGACCATTGTGTTTCTTCATGCAGTTACTCTAAATACTGCATATAAGTGATATTGTTTTGTATTTGTCCTTCTGACTTACTTCATTTAACATATCTTCCAGTTCTATCTATGTTACTGCAAACTGAATGACTACACCATTCCTTACAGCTATGTACTATTCCATTGTCTATCTGTACCACATCTTCACGATTCACTTGTTTGTTATTGGACAAGTAGGTTGATGCAAAGTCTAAGCTATTGTACTGAGAGCTGTTTTGGAATTAAAAAAAAGTCAATGGCATTATTAACAAAAGGAAGAGTCATGATTTCAGCAAGTGTAGAGCCAATATATGTAAGATTAAATTAATCTTAAAGATAAGATCAAATTAAATATATATAATACTGTGCACCTCATTAGATCTTCAGTGTTCTTTATGATCCTTCTGAATCACTGAACTTGTACTATTTAAGTACATATAGTAACAGTACACATGCTTGGCTGCACATTGTTAAAAACTGTATAACTAATCTCAAAGTGATATATCCATATTACCTCTTACAATAAAATCTAGATAATAGCTCTCAAGTTTCCTGAGTGTTAAATACTTTATTTTTTGTAAACTGTAGTATTTTATGTAGTTCATATACTTAGGTAATACATCAGGGCATTTGTTTTGAATGTAAACATTGGGAATCAGTTCCAGCAGCATTCCACAAATGGAGTGTGGAGCACAGATATATTTTTGCAATGGAAATTTAGTACTGAGATTAGGAATTCTGGGTGATAACCTATTTTAGAATACAATATTTTGAGAAGAAATTTTAAAAATTATTTAAAAGGGTTTTCTACAGAAAAAACAATTACATTAATTGTGAGATAATCATTATGGTAAAGTTGTCTGATCTGATAAACATATATACATGTTGTATCTATACAATATTAATAGAATATAAAAAAACAATTGTTTGATATTCCCATAAAATTAAAAGATGCTTTGAAAGAAGTACTTGAGAGGCCGAAGCAGTGACACAATAAGTATGGTGTTTGCCTTGCACGCACTAACCTAGGATGGACCTTGGTCCAATCCCCTGGTGTCCCATATGGTCCCTCAAGCTAGGAATGATTTCTGAGTGCATAGCCAGGAGTAAGCCCTGAGTGCCACAGGGTGTGACCCAACAAGCAGAAGGAAGGAAGGAAGGAAGGAAGGAAGGAAGGAAGGAAGGAAGGAAGGAAGGAAGGAAG
>PVKC010047219.1:0-11100 GCA_004027635.1 Crocidura indochinensis | reverse complement strand
AGACATCGCTTCTGGCAGGCACAGGGGACCATATAGGATACCAGAATTTGAACCACTGTCAGTCTTGGACCAGCTGCATGAAAGCCAAATGCTCCACCACTGTTTTATCTCTCTGGCCAACTTTCATATTTTTGTTTGTTTTTGGTCACACCAGCATTCTCATAAATTGTTCTTTATCTGATAGAACTCTGGGGCACCATCTAGGGCCACATGACCCCATTGATATTTTTATGCTTTCTAAAGCCACCTGATGACTGCCATAAACTTAATAACTGCCATAAAATTGACTTATCTTTTTTTTTTGGTTTTTGGGTCACACCTGGCAGTGCTCAGGGGTTACTCCTGGCTCCATGCTCAGAAATTGCTCCTGGCAAGCACAGGGGACCATATGGGGAACCGGGGGATCAAACCGCGGTCATCCTAGGTTAGCGCAGGCACCTTACTTCCAGCGCCACCGCCCAGCCCCAAAATTGACTTATCTTAACAATATTATGCACTCACAAAATTAACAATATAATCTAAAAAGGTTGATAATACTAATGTGAAGCAGAATCATCTCAAATATTGGAAAGTTGTAAAGTCAGAGAAACTTCTCTT
The DNA here is from genome assembly GCA_004027635.1 of Crocidura indochinensis. Taxonomy (NCBI): domain Eukaryota; kingdom Metazoa; phylum Chordata; class Mammalia; order Eulipotyphla; family Soricidae; genus Crocidura; species Crocidura indochinensis. Next base: position 10,503 of record PVKC010047219.1, on the reverse strand, counting down.
TATTTTTAGGAGAAATATTAAAATGCCCCTATTTTTTCTTTCCCTAACTAGTCAGTTTACCTACTAGCATACAGACAATTTCCCTTGCCAGATAACATGCAAATTTTAAGGCCTCTTGGATTTTAACACAAACACTCCCTTTTTTTCTCTCATCAGCCAGTTCTCACCTTTGAAATATGGAGATAGAGTTTAAAATCTCTCTCCAATGTTCCCTGTGATATTCATATGATACTGAAAAATAAACATAGCCAGAAGCACAACATAATTCCACACACCATGTAATAGAAATCCCAGGTTAACCTAGAACACAGACTAAAAAGCAGGAACAAAATGAATAACAGGTTAAAAGGTAGAAGGGAGATGAGAAAAAATATGGGAAATCTGGATGTCTCCAAATTCTCCACAGATCAAACTTCTTTTGCTGACTTTATATCAGAATAAAAGGAAGGCCCTTTAAAAGAACTACAATCAACTTTAATATTACTTAATAGCTTTTGAAGATTAAAAAGAATAAAAATGTATTAAAGGCAGTTATTTTTCTTTAATATTTTTGCTTTTAATTTTCTTTAATAATAATTTTTATTTTCTTTACTAATTTTGAAACCCTATTTCTGCATCAGATGTTTGACTGCTTTTACATGGCATTCTTCCAAGAAAAGGGTGAACCACTTCTTACAGAGGCTGTTAGATAAAAATGCCTTGCACAGAGACTTAAATCTGAGGTGATGCATGGTTATTGTGTCAAACCCATTAGGATGGTTTCAGTCCAAGGGGTGTTAGATCCATCCTCTGCAACTGTCAGTTTGAGATTTTTTGAATCTGAAGCATTTGGGTTTTGAAACTGTGCCTCTCCACTTAAAGTTAACAGGAGATGCAGTATAAAAGAAAGGTGGAGCAAGCTTTCCCTGGGGCCACAATGATTGGAAGTTTATAAAGGCAGGGCTGTTGACTGGGGCAGAGCCACCTTCTCTAAAAAATCTTGAGATTTCTGTTCTAGGTCCTGCTCTGAAAAGGGCAGGACATCTTCAGAGAGCCTTCTAGGTTCTTTCCTGCTTTGTGAACCATTGTTATGGTTTCTTTTTCCACCAATTATACCAATGGGAGCCATAAATCCCCATATCATCAGAACTGCCCTTTGAAAAACAGAAATAAAGACTGACAAATTAATATAGAGGCCCATGGGTGATTGAATGCGCTTTTTGCTCCCTATCATGGAACAAAATATTCCACCCTATGCCATGTGTCATGAGTGAAAAGATCTCCTATAGAGACTCATGGAGCTTCTTGGATTATATCATTCCAAACATTAAAACACAAGACTCAGTCTTAACAAGCTATTTTGTCTTTGACAGATAGAAGAGAACCTTAAGATAAACCTTTTGTACAGACTCGCTCCTGATAGCAAAAGCAAAAGAATGGAAAAGGAAAGATTTCCGAGTGAAATTAAAAACAAAAGGCAAAGTGTTTTCCTTTTTTAGCAGTGTGCTTATGCAGTGCGTGAAATTTCTTATCTAATGTAATGGTCTTTATCTGGGGAGACCTTGTCTCTTCCCCTTATCCTGTGTCATCCTGTCTATGCCCTAATGGCTTTCAATAAAAAGACCCTTGCTCATGGGGCTTATCATTTCAGTTGAACATAGGTATAATGAGACTGAGAGCCAGATGAAGAAGTAGGTGGAAATAAGTCCAATATTTGTTGATTAGGAAGAGGAAAAGACGGAAGGTGAGTGCAATAGGGAGGAAAAGAAATAGATCATTCCACAAGAGAAAAGGCACACAAAACAAAAACCAAGTTACACAAAATAGAAACCACGTCACAAAAAAGGAAACCAATTGCTTAAATAGTCACTTTCCAACACATAGTCCCTAATGGGAGTAGTCCTACTATGCCAGATGAATCTTACAAGGACATTGGGTTGGTATGAAGGTCAAGTCCTCTTGGCAAGGAATATCTAAACCTAAGCTTCCTGAAGATGGCGGCTTTAATGAGTTTAAATTGTGGAGTTCTCTTTGTTTGATCTGGGAAGCTGAATTATTGATGATCATGTCCCCTGGTTTATCGGGGAAGGGACTGCCCCTCAACCCAATTTTCAGAGACAGTTCATTAAGTATTGTTCCCAAGTGGGTGTGCCCTGGAGCGGGTATTAAAAGAGGTTGTGACCAGCATTGTTTTTGTATATGCTCCATTTTTCCACACTTAAAGCATATGACCTGACTCTGTGATTTTGGCTTCAATTTTTTTCTCATTATCTGAGGAGACCATTAAGTACTGAGTGACGGTCACTTGCCCAAGGAAATTCCTTGACACACCTTGGGTGAATCCCATTTGTCTGATATTTTGGTGTTGCCTCTGTACAGCATATGTTCGTAGAGGTGCAGCAGATGGGTAATTGTGAGCTCAGGAATTTCTACAAGCAAGTAGCAATCCATTGACATCTTCTTTCCTTGCCTGCATGAACTCAGCTCTGTGGTCCAACAGTCTCGATCCATGCTTTTGTGATCAACTTCTATAAACATATATATGCAAATACTTTTTAAATTAGTATGTTCAGCTACCTTGGGTTAATATTTATAGATATAAGTTGCACAATATGGAATTTACTATTCATATCTTTTAAGGAAACCCCATAATGTTGTGCATTGATTCTATATTAACATACATTCTAACAACCCATAGAAGGGTACATTTTGTTTCTTTTTGTTTTAGGACCTAATCTGGTGTTGCTCAGGGGTTACTACTGGCTCAGTGTTCAGAAATTCTTCCTGGTAGTGCTCAGGGGACCATATAGAATGCTGGGGATTAAAATGGGGTATATGCCCTATCAACTTAATTATCTCTCTCATCCCAGACCAGGGCACTTTTCTCAACATTCTCACCAATATTCATTGTTTCTCATCTCTCTGACATAGAAATTGTCACCAACATATTATGTACTTTATTGTAAAGTTGATGTTCATTTCTCTATTATATGTGACATTGAGCATTCCTTGCTGCATTGTAAGTCATCTGTTTGTCTTTTCTGTAAAAGTGGGTTTTTATGTGCTGCCTACTTTTTGGTTTGTTTGTTCTTGGCTTTTGAGCCAAAAACACAGGGCTTACACATGTAGCCAGAAACTATCCTGGCATAGGATTAATTAGGCAAAATTGTTTTAGAAAACATTGTTTTCTTAGGTGGCATATGAACATATAGATTCAAGTTTTATAATAATACAAATAACATATGTTTTTATAGCTATGATTGGAAATTGCTGAAAAGCTCAACTTTACCTTTACTTAAGATGCTCTAACTTTCAAAATGGAATTACTACACTACTAGGTGTTGAAAGGAGGTAAAGTGATATTCTTGTACAGTTTTAGTAACAACATTGAGAACGGAAATTGCCTGACATAATGCAGGCTGAGGGGGAAATCAGGAGAGAAACTGGGGACACTGGTGCTGAGAAATGTACTTTTCTGAAGGGACAGGTATGGAACATTTATGACTGAAATATAATCATGAAAACTTAACCACGAATTAATTAATCTCTGTGTATATCGCAGTGACTCAATTTAAAAAAATTAAAAATTGAGAGGAAAAATGAGGCATCATTTATGAGATAAAGATATATATTCATAGTACACTTTTAACAACAATATTTGATAGGGGGAGATACAGAATAGAGTCTACCCCTCATTGTTGCAAAAGCAAAGGGAACAAAGCCAAACAATGAACCCAGGTAAAGTCCCAAGTGTTGGGAGAGATGAGGCAGGTATCTAAGAGGTCTCTTAGATATAATCTTCAAATGCTGTTCGACCATTTTTAACAAGGTGATTCCACTCATAAAATGGCACTAAGTATTCCAAATATTGTTGGACATTTTTCTCCTGAGGATCTGCACAGAACATCTCTCTACCTTAGTCAAGAATCACTGATAGAAATAGTGGAACATATCATTTAGTCTGACAAATTCTGCAAATGGAATCACAGACCCTTTCCTTTGATGGACACTCCACTTAATCAAACATCTGGTTCGTATTTTTGTGTATGGGACCCAGAGACTTTGTGGATCCTTCTTTGCCGTCAATAGCTTGCTTTGCTCCTATGAACACCTCTTCATTTATCTCTCTTCTCTTGTTAGCCTCTTGACCTGGTGAGAATCAGGTACATTCCTGGCCACCCTCTATATTTATCAGACCATCTGTATTCAAAACACCCTCTTTCTTGACAACATTGGACTTAGTTTAGAATGGTCCCTTACAGGATGCCTTGGTTAACATTTGATGTTAATTTTTTAGTAACCTTTCATTCTTGAACAATTGAAGACCTGAGGCTCACAGTAGCAACAGCAAATTTCAGGATTTATAACTGCAAAAGAGAAAGGGACATTTCAGGACAAAAAAATTTATTTTTTTTTTTTTTGGTTTTTGGGTCAAACCCGCAGGGCTCAGGAGTTACTCCTGGATCTACGCTCAGAAATCTCCCATGGCAGGCACAGGGGACCATATGGGATCCTGGGATTCTAACCACCATCCTTCTGGATGAAAGGCAAACACCTTACCTCCATGCTAACCCTCCGGACTCTGAACTATTTTTAAAAGAGATCAGGTCTTCCCACTTACTCCTCCAAAGCTAAGGGACTGCACAGATATTGTCTTCTTTGCCTTTTAATGTTATCCTCTGCAGTGGATTAACTGAGTGAGGTGTGTTTGTGTTTGTGTGTTTGTGTGTGTGTTGGGTGTTGGGTCACACCAGAGCCAGAACAATCTGTCCCAGAAGGCCATAGTATCTGCAGGGACAGTAACCAGAGACTGCCAGTGGCACAGAGGTCATGATGCAAGAGGCCTCTGGCACCGTACTGATCTTTCTTGGAGATAGTCCCCACCTGAGGACCCTCCCTTGCACCCCACCTCCATCAGATAACTTTGACAAAACCATCGGGCAGTGTGTCTCAGCTTGTCCCTTCATTTTCAGGTAACTTTTCTGCATTTACCATAAACCTCAGGTTCAGCATGAGGAGAAAGAGAAAGATAAAACATATTCCTGGGTCCTATGTACATGGAGGGGAGATAATGATAGAGTCACAAAGTCTCTGATCTCACCTTTGTCCCCTTTTTTCACTGACTCATGTCAGTTTCCCCAAAAGCTTAATGCTATGGTGTGTGTCAGCACTTTCTTGTCTTTTAAGGCTGAGAATCGGACAACTGTGTGTGCACACTCCTCTTTAAAAAATCAAATGCCCATTAATTTATCCAAGATTTCTTCAGCATCTGTCCTCTTTTGACTGATGTCTGTACCCTCTTTCACCAACACAGATATCAACAATTCCTATCTGCTTTCTGTTCCTGTGGGAATGCTTTGGAACTAGAATGGTCATGCTAAATTAAATATTCTTTATATAATCTGAAAAAGTCAATATACCAATTACCACCTAGTTAGAAAGTTGTGGATAAGGAATGTAGTCCTGCTTTGCATGGAGTCAACCACCAAAGTGTTGCTCATTTCTTACATACTTATCTATGACATAGGTAGAGCTGCTAAAATTATTTAATGACTTTCTCTTTCAGTAATAACTTTCTAACTTGCATATGTGCTAACTCAACTGCTTACTAGTCACCTGAGCTCCAACAAGCAATCTAAGATTACAATGCCTGAGTCTCATTGTTTCCCAAATGAAAATCAGGATGTGAACACGTGAAAATACTTTGCTGCAGAATTCTCAGGGTTATTGACATGATTCAATGTTTTTATCTAAAGGCTGGTAAGAAAGGTCTTGCTTGCATTTGGAAGTAGTAAATATGTATTATTAAATGAATACTTGGAATGGGTATGTGGAAGTAGGAATGACTTGTCCATTCCTGGATTATCCTCTTTCCTTCACAAAATGTTCATCTTTCCTGAAATGGTGAAGTTCCAAATGTCACTTTGTGTTTATCTTCAGGATTTCAATGTCCTCTGATTCTTTTTATCTACCAATTACTAGTTCTATATCAGCAAAATACATCTGGTCATGTAAAGAGAGGGAATAACTTCTCCAAGATAGATCAGTCATCTCTCCACATTTTCTCTCAGAGTTTGAATATTGCAAGGAGAGGTTTACCTAGTTCCCATAATTGCAACATTTACTTATTTATTTATTGATATGTCTTTGGTCATGTGCCCCAGACAATAGTCCAATTGCCTGCTCATCGAAAATGAAGTTCAGAACTTCCATTTATTCAGCGTGTTTCCCTAGCCATTAAACCCCTTGTCGGGTTCCTTTCTTGCTGTGGATCTTCAATATCAGAACTCCATAGCTTTCTTTTGTGTGTGCTAATAAAAGAGATCTCTTTGGATTTCCAGCATCAACATCAATTTTCAGGTCTCTGTGGCTAAGTGATAGGATGCACTCTATTTCAATACTCATCTTTCTACCATGCTCATTTAAGCTCTCACCTGAGCTTAGTAATGAATTCCATATTAATCAATGGTTTTCACAGTATATAATGTACTCCTGAGACTGCGGGTTCTGGCAAATCTTGGAGATCATTGTTAATGTTGATAAACAAAAGATATGCTCCAAACAGTATTATGATCTAACAGATATGAAACATAATTTTAAAAACATTAATCACTGGCATCAGGGCACCCGAATTTATGGAATAGTTAAGAAAAATAGATAACATCCTTTGCTGTAGCATAGCATGCCATCAGTATTCTGGTAAACAGATCTATTTATCTAAAACTCCTAGGCAAAAGGTTTTTTAAGGTACTTCAGTGTTTTTAAGTTTTTTTTATTTAAACATTTTGATTACATATATGTTTGTGATTAGGTTTCGGTCATGTAAAGAACACCCCCTTCACCAGGGCACTTCACTTTTCAATTTCTCTTCCCCCGCCCCTTTGCTCTGGAACCATTTTTACAATAAATTTTTATATTAGGGGCTGGAGACATAGTGCAGTGGATAAGGTCCTTTCCTTGCTTGCAGCCAACATAGGTTTGATACCCACAACCTTATGGAAATATGGTTCTCTGAACACAGCCAAGAGTGATTCTTGAGTGTAGAACCAGGAGTAGTCCCTAAGCATTGCTGGGTGTAGCCTCCAATGAAACTAAGTGTTTCCCTGTCCCCAAATCCATTTGATACTTCTTTAAGTGTCACACACATCCAATGGAAATTCTTTGACAACCACGATAATCTAAACCACAGAGACCTATACCTCCTGTATTCCTGTGTCACCAGCAGGGTTTGAATTCATAATACATACACACCTCACTAGTCAGACAAGAGCTTTATGTCATTGAACCATCCAGTATGTCAGGCGACTACCTGAAATCAAGTGCCAAATTATGTCCAAATTTTGTAGAGCAGGAACAGTTGTGGGAGTACCAAAGTATTGTTTATGTTTATCTCAAGAGTAGGAGTGACTATAGACATAGCCTCTGATTTATTTTTAAGTAATATCTCTATTTAAACATCTTGATGATTGTGATTGTGTTTCAGTCATGTAAAGAATACCCTCTTCAGCAGTGCTACATTTCCATAACCAATGGGAAATTGAAATTTCTTGTCACTTACTGTTTTGAAAATAAACTCTATACGTCACTAGAGTGTAAAGTTGGCCAACGCAGTAGTGATTGTATAAATAGTCCCTATATGAAATCTTGATTTTATTAATTAATCTAAAGTTTTCACTTGATATTTAGGGCATAGAGATAGCACTGTGGTAGGATGTTTGCCTTGCACCCAGCTGATCCAGAATGGATGATGATTCGTATCCCAGCATCTCATATGGCCCCTCATGCCTGAGAGAAACTATTTCTGAGCACAAAATCAGGAGTCATATTTGAGCACTCCAGGTAGGACTCAAAAACCAATAAAAGACAGAATGAAAGTATGTAAGAAAGAAAAGAAAGGAAGAGCGAGAAATGAAAATAAAGAAATTACTAAAGAAACAAAGGAAGAATGTAAGAAGAATTAAAAAGGAAGAAAGAAAAAGAAAGAAAAAGGAGAAAGGAAGAAAAAGAAAGTACAGAAAAAAGAAAGAACAAAGTTTTCCCTTGAATAGACATAGGTTACTAGTTTAATGTATTTTCTCCTTGAGGGCAGATGACCTAGTGATACTTGGTGCCTATCTATTGAATGGCATCAATGGCAGAAATAGTTACAGTATGACATTATCTTTGTCAGTACAACTTGGCTTATTATTGCCTTAGTCCCTGCAGCGATGGGAGATTCCCGCTTACATGCTTAGGATAAACAATTCAGTTCACTTGCTCATCAAATGCCTCACTGACTCTGCAAATCTTCACTGACTTTCACATATGGCTCGTACATCTTAATTAATTATAATCATAGAGGTGGCTAACTCACACAAACACACACATGCAAACACACACTCACCGATGGACAAAAGGATCTATGTATAGAAAAATTCTCACAAGTAGAATGGGTCAAAAATCTTCAAAATATAAAAGTGGTATGTTAGGTGAAAAGGATAATTCCTTCAAATTATCAACAATGATGGAGGAAACTTTGCTGAAAATAGGACTTCATGGTTTTGAACACAGAAAGCACATTCTTAAAACAATCATAATATTTAAGATTTGTATTAAAATACAAATCTAAATAAAAAATATTAAGTGATATGGTGTTTAGCACCATATAAAGAGTCTCCGAAATTCAGGTGCCTCATTCAAGGATTGCTGTGTAGATGTTGGAAGATATAGACAGATGAAATCAAATGAAAAGTGAAATATTTAAAATATTTTTTAGTTATGCCAATGAGCACTTTATTAGGAGATCAACATAAAATATCACTGTTGGGCCCTAGAGATTACTAGGACGTAGACCATATGTCTTGGTTTGTGTTTTGTCCGGGTTGGGGGTCACACTGAACTGCACTGGGGTCACTCCATATGCCTTGTGGTACCTGTGTCTGAGCAAACACAAGGTGCCTGAAATCTAACGAGGCCCTGCTGGGTTGGCAGGCACTGCAGCTACATGAACTGTACCAGGCCTAGCTCTGCTGCCATTTGTTTCACTAATTTTAACTTTATATATCTTCTGTGAGACAATGTTGCCTGTTGTTCTCCTGGTCCTATACACTCAAATATCTAGCACTCTGTCCTGCAGAATTTTGAGGCATGGCCCCTTTTCTACTTCCAAACTGTATTGAATATCTTCTAGAGCCCACTTTTGGGGCTAATTTCTTAAAAAAAAATCACAGACACTCTGATCCTGAATCAAATATCCCTTACAAGTTTTTATCCTGAATATAAAGAGTTCACATCGAATAGAAGGTAAAAAAAAAGTTAACATCGGATAATCCTCTTTAAGATTTGCAGTGAAAGCTATCAATGCAGAAGCCTCAGTTTAGTACTCCCAGAGCCTCTTTCTCTTGCGTTCTGATTTTCCAGATATAACATAAGGAAATAGTAAAAGTGGAACTGTATTTTCACATTTTTTAAATGTACAGACTGTGTTACTAAGACAATAACTGATATTTCTCCTACATGATCAGAATCTATAATCTTCAGGCAAATTACTAATCCTTTCACTGTTAAACTGCTTCTTCCTACAATCTTTCCCACAGTTCCTAGGGAGAGTGGTCCTTGCTTTGCCAGACTCAATCTTATAAGGGCATTACACTAGAATGAAGGTCAATTCCTATGGGCAAGAGATATCTAAACCAAAGCTTCCTGAAGATGCAGGCGTTTACTGGCTAAACTGTTGAGTTCTTTTGGTTTGGTCAGTGAAGTTGAATTATTGATGATAATTCTAGGAGAAACCTCCATTTCATACAGTCTTATCACACTATTACACCACTGAGTTCTGGCCTTGAGAATTTCTTGTGAAATGTCTGCTGCGAATCTTACGGATGGTCCTTTGAATATAATTTCCCTTTTTGATCTCCCTGCTTTCAGTAATCTATCTCTACCTGTAGGATTTGTTATTGTGGTAGGATGTGTCTTGGGGTGTTTTTCTTCGGGTCTCTTTTAGCTGGTACTCTTTGGGCATGCAGGATTTGATTCCATGCAGTCTTTAGCTCTGGGAGTTTCTCTTTGATGATGTCTTTGACTGTTGATTCTTCTGGTGCATCCTCTTCCCAGGCCTCTGGAACTCCAATGATTCTTATGTTGGTTCTGTTGAGTTTATCAAAGGCTTCTATGTTTAGCTGTTCAAGTCATTGAGTACTTTTTTCATTGTATGGTCATTTCCCTTAAAGTTTTTTCCAGTCTCTTCAGCTGTATGAAGTTGTTCTGCATTTCATCTCCCAGTTCATTGAGTCTGTCCTCATCTGCTGTTATCATGCTAGAGAGCCTATCCATTGAGTTTTTCAATTGAGCTACTGTGTTTTTCAGATCTGTTATTTAAATTTGGAGTTTTCTGATTTCTGTCTTTGTGTACTGTTCAGCTAGAGCTATATTTTCTTTGATTTCCATGAGGATCCTCCATGTTTCTATTCTTTTGTGTGTGTGCGTTTATGTGTGTGTGTGTGTGTGTGTGTGTGTGTGTGTGTGTGGTTTTTGGGTCACACCCGG
>PVKC010047218.1:0-11104 GCA_004027635.1 Crocidura indochinensis | reverse complement strand
TTTAACTTACTTTCTTTTATCTCACTTTTGATTTTTATTAGTAGGGTTAAGTTAACCTAAGTACTTTTGCAGATTATTTCCAAAGTTTATCTCTTTTCCTAACTCACAGAGTCTTAGAAACAATGAGAAAATACTATTTGGTGGAGGACAGAGTTGTTCTCACTACAGGTACCCATCCATTACATAAAACAGATATCAAAACCAAGGGAAAGGCTAAGACTTACCTTTTTGCCACTGGGCGCGGATCTTTTTGCGGTAGACAGAATAGCAGCGGTCTAAAGCACTGAGGTAGCACCGTATAGAGAGTTTCCCATCTACGATAGGATACTCAGAAAGCATATCAGGCTTGTAAAAGTCATAGACATGTTGCATGTGGGTCCCTCGAAGTCCTATTAAAAACAAAGAGGATATTTATGATGATCCAACTCTTAATATTCATGCTAGTATTAATGTAGTCTGTTTTACCAGTAAATACAGCGCTTTCTGGGGCCTTCCTAAACTATCTAATCAAACTATCATTTGCAATAAAATTATCACAAGATGAGGCCAGAGAGATAGCATGGAGGTAAGGCATTTGCCTTGCATGCAGAAGGGCAGTGGTTCGAATCCCGGCATCCCATATGATCCCCTGTGCCTGCCAGGGGTGATTTCTGAGCATAGAGCCAGGAGTAACCCCTGAGCGCTGCCGGGTGTGACCCAAAAACAAAAAACAAAAATAAAATAAAATAAAAATTATCACAAGATGAGTCAATATGTAATTGAAACATATTACAAAAATATGTAAATGAAAAAAAGTACCCTGGATGAAGCCAGGGCAGTAAGAGAATGAGGGGCATTTACCTTACATATAGCCGACCTAGGTTTAATTCCCAGCACCCTATACAGTTGTCATATATCTGTAAGATCACTACTTTTCCTTTCACCTATTTTGAGTTAATAAGCACAAGAACCCTTAATTCTGACAACATAAGTCAGGTGACTTATGTTAAACTCTGGCTAATAAAAGTGGCAGGAAAAGCAGGAGAGGAAAAGAAGCTTGGTGGACTCAGTAAGATCAAGAAGCTGCTCAATCACCTCTGGCTAAATAATCCTTTGCTCACGACTGATTTCCTGTGCGAAAATGCAAGCTGAGATCCCACACCATATGGTTTCCCAACCTTCACCAGAGTAACCCCTAAGCAGAAAATAAGCCCTAAGCACCAATGAGTATGTCCTAGAACCAAAATAAACAATATTCGTGGACTGATCGGAGGCTTTTATAATATGACATTTTCATTAAAGTTTCATAAATACAACCAAGAGATCACAATTGCTCTGTGGACCTAAAGACAAACTTGCCTTATAACCTAAGCAAAAGTAATTCTTTCAAAGTTAGCACTTTTTGTTTTGTTTTTGGGCCACATCTGGCAATGCTCAGGGGTTACTCCTGGCTATGTAGTCAGGTATTATGCATGGTGGGTTCAGGATACCACTGGGGATGTAGGGAATTAAGCTATGTCAGTTGCATGCAAGGCAAGTGCTCACCCACTGGATTATAGCACTTTGACCCTCAGAGTTACCATTTAAACGTCTTCTACTTCTCTGTAAAAGGTAATGACATCGCTTACCTTAACAATTGCCATGAAGACTATGTATAATTACATATCTGGGTTATTTAAATGTAGTGTCTCTGCTGATTAAGGACCAGTCTATATTTCTAGTCTCAAATTCCTCACTGTACTGAGCAAAAACACAAAAATAAGCATCTCAAACACTTACCTCGTTCAAAAACTAAAGGTGCGTTTGGTCCAATTAGCATAGCTACAGCCCCAGCTCCACCTGTGGGTCTAGCATTTCCTGTGGCATATATTGCAATATCCCCTGCGACCACCAGTGCATACCGTCCTGAAAAAGTGGGTTTTTTTTTCTGTTAGTTTAGAATAACATAACTGACATGATAAATATCATACATATGTATCAAAGTCTTATGCTTTTCCCAGAATATTTTCCCCATCCTTGGAAAGAAAAAAAATGTTGACTAAATGTGGATGATTTTGTCCTATATAATAAAGATCATCATCTTTTATTTCAGAAATAGGTTAAATTATCCCAAAGGAGTCTTTGTAACATACCGTCCCAAGAGCTGGACTCAACCCAGTTCACAGCATTGAAGACAGCAGCTGTGCCTCCATAGCATGCATTAGTTGTATCTAGTCCTTCTATGTCTGTATTTCCAGACTCCTCAAAGAGCTGCATCAAGTTAGACTTCACTGACTTGGACTTGTCGATGATCGTCTCTGTTCCAACTTCTAGCCGTCCAATGCAATCATAGGAAAGGTTGTATCTCTCCATAAGATTCTGAACCACCGTCATGCAAAGGGAGGTGATATCTTCTCTGTCTGTGCAGAAGCCCATCTTGGCCTGGCCCAAGCCAACAGTATACTTTCCAGCATCCACACCATCATATTTTTCCAACTCTACTTGATCAACATACTGAGAAGGAACATAGATCTCAAGGGCAACAATTCCCACATCTTTTGGCCAGCAGGCTTCTGCACTCAAAGGAAGTGACCCAGGCATGGTGAAAGAGCTTTAGAAAGGAAAACAGAAACACACTGCTTTAGATAATGAATTGTAGATTTTTAATTTTTTTTTTTGGTTTTTTTTTGATTTTTTGGCCACACCTGGCAGAGCTCAGGGGTTACTCCTGGCTATCAGCTCAGAAATAGGTCCTGGCAGGCATGGGGGACCATATGGGATGCCGGGATTCGAACCAACCACCTTAGGTCCTGGATTGGCTGCTTGCAAGGCAAACATTGCTGTGCTATCTCTCCAGCCCCAAATTGTAGATATTTTTAAATTAAAATTTGAGGCTTTATATATTCAATACCTAAAATATTAACTTCCTTTTAGTTGAGGATATTTAGTATTTTATTTAGTGCAGTAAAAATTATACATGTAGATGACTCAATTACAGAATGAAGAGAATACAATCATGGAAAATTATTGCATTTGGGGCTGATGATCCTCTGAGCACTGCCAGGAGTGATTCCTGAGTGCAGAGCCAGGAATAATCCCTAAGCACCACCAGGTATAACCCCAAAACTAAGCCAAAAAAAATTGTATTTTAGAAAGCCTCTTCTCCACAAATAGAGAACAGAAAATAAGATACTAGGAAAAGGAATGACACTCAGGTTCTATCTAGTTTCAACTGTTTTCTGATTCAGAAAATGTTATACAGTAAATGAATCAAAAGTCTGTTCACTTTGTTCCATCTTTCCCCTCTTTCACAGTATCTATCAATGTTCTGATAAAATTTGGTGCCCATTTTGCTACACTGAAGTTAAAATGGAGGCATTATGGGAGCTATTCAGTGTTATTAGGCAGATTCTGGTACACAGATTAAGTTTACATAGGAATTAATTTAATAAAAAAGTTTAAGTTATGCACTTTGCATTGATAGGCTACAGCAACAAGCTCTACAAGTAGTATTGCTATTTGTCGTTTTTAGAAAAAAGATAAGTCCATATATTTACAAGTAAGGACCCCCCAACTAGGCTGTAAGTCTCCAAAGCCTCTAGAGACAGGTCGACAAACACCACATTACCCCCTCACTTCTACATTCTTTGAACTCTTCCGGCTGCTCTAAATATGTTCAGGACAGTGACATTTCCTTGCCTGATTCAAGAGCTTAAATGTTCTTCAAATTAAATGGGCTTATAGTTATCTAAAGGTATTTAAGTTTATTTTTAAAAAACCACAATACAAGGTTTCAGTTCCAGAACCTGTATTTAGCATAACCTGACTAGCTCTGGTGAGTTCTCTATATTTTTACTTACAAAATGAAAGATAGATGTAATTTTCTCTTTTTTTTCCTGTTCATTTTTAGGTTTAGACCATACCTATAAGTACTACAGGCTTATTCCTGGTTCTGTGTGCAGGAGATCATATGTAGTGCTGGAGATAGAACTTGGCTGTGTGCAAGACAAGTGTCCTATCCATTGTACTATCACTCCTATCTAAATTTTGTTGTTTTCAGTCTCTCCAGAGGTCAAATAAGTTGTTTCATGTGGGCTAAAAAATTGGGGGGAAATAGTTCAAAGGACTTTAACAGTCAAGAAGAGGTTTCCATTATACTACTTGTGAAAAGTCATGTAACTAAATTATTTGGTTTTTGACTGACATGTAGGGGGAGTGAGATTCAGTAGGGAAAGAGAATATTCAACACAAGGCAGTAATTGCTTCTGTGACATTTCAAACAACTAAGTTTGCCAGTTTCTAGCCTATAATTTTCACTTTGAACTATTCAATTTAAGTGTGTTCTAATACACAGTTTTCTCTGAAGCAGGCCAGATATAAATTTTAAGAAAAAGAATGGGGCCGGTGAGGTGGCGCTAGAGGTAAGGTGTCTGCCTTGCAAACGCTAGCCAAGGAAAGATCACGACCGCCGTTCGATCCCCCGGCGTCCCATATGGTCCCCCCAAGCCAGGGGCAATTTCTGAGTGCTTAGCCAGGAGTAACCCCTGAGTATCAAACAGGTGTGACCCAAAAAAGCAAAAAAAAAAAAAGGAAGCATCTCAAAGGCTGAGATGTTCACATTAGTCAGTGATGCTGGAGCACATATGCTGCCTGCCAGAGTACCAGGTTTGGTACCACTTGGTCCCCTGAGCACTGTCAGGACTCCCAAACACTACAAGGTGTGGCCCCTAAACCAAACCAAACATTATGGTATTTACCACAGCTAGGGAATGGGGCATTCTGGTTAATTTAAAATTCTAAATATCATAAGAGATATCTAAATTAAAAAGTCTAAGTAGGTTAACAGAATTTCTGTTTCTATAACAAAATGTGTTAAAAGTTTTTAGTCTCATGTTTTAAAAGGAAAAAATAATTTTTACCACAGAACTCTGTAAACCTTCTATAGTTCCCTTTCAGAAAGGTTACTACAGAAATCTCAATTGTTTTCTAGAAGTTCCCCATTTGATGGAGAAAAGGAGCTCCAAGTTCTAGATCTCAAACAAGATGGCAAGGAGGTTTTGGAACTGCTTCCCTGTGCCTAGGTGGTCAAAAAGTTAACAATGCAATTGTATTGTTAACCAATACAATTAAGTGAGAATCTTTTTTTTTTTTTTTTGGTTCTTGGTTTTTGGGTCACACCAGGCAAAACTCAGGGGTTACTCTAGCTCTATGCTCAGAAATCGCTCCTGGAAGGTTCGGGGGACCATACAGAATGCCAAGATTCAAACCACTAACCTTCTGCATGCAAGGCAAATGCTTTACCTCCATGCTAGCTCTCCGGCACCTAACTGAGAATCTTAAAAAAAAAAAAATCTGTGATGAAAAAGAAGACTGGAAATAGGAAAAGAAAGAGGGGGGAAGGGAAGAGAAAGATTCAGCAAGTCTGCTCCTCCCACCCTTCAGCATCATACCCAGGACACTGATTCCAGCTGCCCTAGTAAGCTCTTGGTCTTAGCTTTCAACTGTTCAAAGCCAGCTTTCTAATACTTCATTTCTGACCTCTGTGGTTTCAAGTTTCTCTTCTAGCTTCTTTGTTAACTAGACAAGGAGTTTCTAGAAATCAGGAACGGTGCCCTGTTCATCTCTGTCTCCCTTGGTACCAAGCCTAGTGCTTGGCCAATAGAAGCTGAGTGATGGGTAAGTGAAATGTCCCTAAACCTAATCTAAAACTAGCCATCATCATGGACATCAGAGGCATCACATGACTAAAGCACACACCAAAAACAGTCATAAGAGAAGAGCTTCATGGCAATATAGGAAGGCAATGACTGTGAATAATTCAATGGTTGGTCTAATCCTCTTCATTTACAAGAACCCTTCCCATCTCACATCCCTTATTGCTTCACTTAAGGTTGTACCTTAAGGGCCCGGGAGATAGCATGGAGGTAAGGCATTTGCCTTTCATGAAAAAGGTCATCGGTTCGAATCCCAGTGCCCCATATGGTCCCCCGTGCCTGCCAGGAGCAATTTCTGAGCATGGAGCCAGGAGTAACCCCTGAGCACTGCCGGGTGTGACTCAAAAAAAAAAAAAAAAAGGTTGTACCTTAAAGAGCACTGAATAGTATACATGTTTATCTGTCATAGAAGCAGTTAATGTGACTACATTTTGTTTTCTCTTACTAGTAAACACCAAATTTCTTGCTATCTCGCAGCCCCTTCTCTCAATTTTCAATATTCATCTAATATACATATTATCAGTCTTCTGAAATATTATGGCATTAACTAATAAAGATGTCATAGACTGAAATGCTTATTTCTGAATTTGTGACATCAATCCTTGGATGAATTGAAATGATTCCCTCCATCAGGAGGTACCCTGAACAATGCCATACCTGTGTGAGTGATAGAGAACTGCAGTCTCCACGTCTGTCACTGTTTCCTCCTTCAGGCACTAGGGATTTCAAATAAGAACTCCTTTAAAGTCAAAATTATTATGTAAACTCAAATAATGACTCCCACTCAAAGTGAATAGTATTATAACATAAGTTCCAACACACTCCCATTTTTATCCCATCTTTAGTATTTTTCTTTTTCTTTTTTTACTCTTTGGGTCATTCCTGGCAGTGCTCAAGAATCACTCCTGCTGGTGCTTGGGAGGCAACATATGGTGCTGAAGGTTGAATGTGCTCAGTCATGTGTAAGGCAAATACCTTGACTCTTGTACTATCTCTTTGTAACCAGTTCTTACAATTTTTCAAACAGAATTGTCTACCAAGACTTAGTTCTTTTCATTCATATTTACTGTTCCTATTTTCAATGCCATCTTCAAATTCCTCACTTTTTAGACAACAATTTTCTTGTTAGTGCTTATATTTAAATTCATGTTTACTTAAACCCCAAACATCTGACATATTGAGATGAAGTCTGAAGGAAGCTTTAGCAACATTTAAAGTATGTGGAAGTAATATAACAAGGTAGCTTTGGAGCATTTTCTTTAATCCATCTGTTCTGAAGGAGTTACAAAGATAACATTTTCTGTGTTTAATGTCAGCAAACACAATTTCCTTTCCTTTTAACTGTTCTTGGCTGATTAAACCTGCACTATAGTCAGATGCTATTTAGCTTTATTTCTTTTACACGATTAGATCATATAAGAGCTTTTGGCAGCCTTAGTCCCTTTTACCTCATTAATTTACCTTCCAAGCTTAATAGAGAAATCTGAGCTTTGTACAAAAAGAGACTACTACATTCCTTCCACATTACACACACACACACACACACACACACACACACACACACACACACACACACACACACACACAGTGTAAAATCACTTTCTTTTTTTAATTATCTCACATTAAGCTTTTGCAATTTGCAATAGCTCTCCAACCACAAGAAGTTGTTCTCTCTGTCAGTGGTGGGTGGGGACAGGAAAAACTCTCCTCGTGGCAACTCTGTAAGTAATTTAGTAACTTCTTCAAGTTATGTATGATATACATTTGACATTATTTGTATCAAGGAAATTTCCTCTGAAATTTTCCATTGAAAGTGAGCAGGCAAAACACTGCCAAATCTCCACCAGATTATCTACTTGATCTAGTAACAAGTCCAGTCACAGCAGTGATTGAGGGAAGCAACAAGAGTGGGAAGCAGTTAATGACTCACAAGTGGCTGGGCAGGTGACCAAAGCAGCATGTTTAAGGACTCCTGAATTGTAATACAGGCATTTTGAGCTTGGCAGAGATTAAGACTGTAGAAGGATAGTGCCTAGAACCAACCAGGTGTACGCACCACTTTCCTGGGGGCTATTCAGTTGTTTGTTTGCTTTATAAATCACTGCAGCTGGCTCCCTTTTTGGTCTGATTCAAAGGACTGGTGGGATAGGCTCATTGAGTACATATTTTGGTGCAGGATAAACTACGTACAGTTACCAGCTGACCTTTTTCAGGGTTATTGTTAAGAAATTCAGTAAATTAAGGTGCTGGAAACTTCCTTCCTAGAAGTCAGGTTCAGAAAGCCTTGTGCATGCTTGCTCATGATGAGTTGTCTAAAGGGGAAACAAAAACTCTCTGCGCCTCCTGGCTGAGGCTTTTGGTCCATGCACCAGAGTCTTCTCAGATGTAAAGCCCCCTATAGTGACCTACAGCATCCCAGCGCTGGGCATTCTCATCAGGGCCTGCACTCCTATGGCAGAACTGTCTAGCATCGTCCATTATCTTTATCTCCAATTATGGGCCATCTTCTATCATATAGGACTTCTGGGCTCCTGTAGAGGGAATGACTATTTTTATTTCGGCTTTTGTTTGCTTTTGGGTCACATCTAATAGTACTGGGGTGGGGGGCAGTTACTCCTGCTGTGCTCAGGGGACTAAGCTGTGCTCAGGTGCTAAGAACTGAAGCTGGATCACCAGCTTGCAAAGCATGAGCATGCCCTGACCACTAAGCTCTGTAATCATGAGAGATTCTTTCAAAATCCCTTTGACAGCATAGTATAAAGGGCAAACCTTATCTTTTCTTTTCTGGAGGGACTAAATTTGCAGATTCATTACAAGAATAAGAAAACAAAGCTTTTGGATTCAAGTTACATGTAGCAGCTTACTACTAAGAGTTTGTTTTGGCCAGAGAGATAGGATGGCGGTAGGGCATTTGCCTTGCATGCAGAAGTACGGTGGTTCAAACCCCAGCATCCTATATGGTCCTCCGAGCCTGCCAGAAGTGATTTCTGAGTGTAGAGCCAGGAACAACACCTGAGCGCTGCCGGGTGTGATCCAAAAACAAAAACAATAGTTTGTTTCATTTTGTTTTGCTCTGTAAGGTGAGTTATGATATTAAACAGTGCCTTGATGTTTAAGATGTTTCTACTACTGCCATTATAAGCAATGGTAGGTTTCAACTGTTCCTAGATCTCAATCAGAAAAAATGTCAGGAGTGAAAATTAAATCAAAATACTGATCTTGGGGCCGGGCGGTGGCACTGCAGGTAAGGTGCCTGCCTTACAGCGCTAGCCTTGGATGGACCGCGGTTCGATCCCCCGTGCCCCATATGGTCCCCCAGGCCAGGGGCGACTTCTGAGCGCATAGCCAGGAGTAACCCCTGAGAGTCACTGGGTGTGGCCCAAAAAAACAAAACAAAAAAAAAATACTGATCTTATGGGGCCGGGAGATAGCATGGAGGTAAGGCGTTTGCCTTTCATGCAAAAGGTCATCGTTTCAAATCCCGGTGCCCCATATGGTCCCCGGTGCCTGCCAGGAGCAATTTCTGAGCATGGAGCCAGGAGTAACCCCTGAGCACTGCCGGTGTGACCCAAAAAAACCAAAAAAAAATAAAAATAAAAATAAAAATAAAAAAAAATACTGATCTTATGATCACTACCACGTTGCCTTATCTCCAAGGACAAATTCCACAAAAGACAAGGACCATGAACTTTATAAAACACTGGATCTCCTTTACTGTCCTAACTGCTTAGTTGACTGACAGGAGAGTAGCACCAAGTGCCAAACATTAGGATGAATAAATAATTAAAAAATTGAGTCCAACCGTCCATTCTGCCCTTGCTTCCACTGATGAGTTTCTCAACCCTTTAAATCTCCACCGCCCTCTTGAGAAAATTTCAAAATACCTCAGCATCCCATATGGTCCCCCAAGCCAGGAGTGATTTCTGAGCACATAGCCAGGAATAACACCTGAGCGTCATTGGGTGTGGCCCAAAACCAAAAAAAGAAAAAAAAAAAAGGACAACTCTATACTCCTTTTTTTTTTTGGCTTTGGGGTCACACCCAGCAGCGCTCAGGGGTTCCTCCTGGCTCTAAGCTCATAAATTGCTCCTGGCAGGCTCGGGGGTGCATATGGGATGCTGGGATTTGAATCACCATCCTTCTGCGTGCAAGGCAAATGCCTTACCTCCCTGCTATCTCTCTGTCCCCTATACTCCTTTCTAAATAAAATAAAATATTCTGCTATAAAGGCCATCAAGCTCCTCTGACCACAATCAAATGCATCACCCCACATTCAGCTCCATTATTACATTACATCAATGTCAGAGCTCTGCATTTTTTTGTGAGTAAAGCTACCAAATAAAAATCTCCCTCAAAACTCAAAATCCAATCCACAGTTAAGAGAAAACAAGATCGTATATGGGGCTAGGAGTAATGTTTAAAGCAACAAAAAAAAAAACAAAACCAGGCCAAGATTAGAGATGACGTGATTTTCTACAGCCCAGAGAACATCCTTTTAACTCTTCCCATAGGAGACAACTTCTGAGAACAGAACACTCTAGCTGCCAGCGAGAACCAAATGTACACACTGGAGAGGGAGAGTTACAGACCTCAGGCTGCCCCCTCTGCCTTGAGCTCTGCAATCCTCACTATTCTGAGCCACCCAGAAATAACGAAAATGTTTTAAAATGACATTTTATATTGAAGAAGGAACACACAGGGTTTCAGTTGTCTCAAGTTGCAAAGGAATCCTTCAGACTCCGGGATTCTCAATGGTATAACAAAATACACATCTGCAGTCCATCTCATGAGGAGAAATCTGCTATGTGAGCACTTCCATTTGTCTTAGCTTTGTCATTTCTTTTACCCGTGGTATTCATGATTTTTTCCTAAAACTGAGCATGTGTTACTCAGCAGCAGCCAGAAGAATTCCTCCTACAGATGGCTGGCAAGAGTACATGGAGCAGGAGCGATGGGCTGAGGGAGTGAGGGGTGAAGAGATGCCAGGGATATAGGGATATTCTCAATCCAAGGCCACAGAGGGGAGGGAGAGGGAGTGGCAGAGAGTTGGGGGGGGAGGGAGGGAGAGAGAGAGACAGACAGAGAGAGAGAGACAGAGAGAGAGAGAGAGAGAGAGAGAGAGAGAGAGAGAGAGAGAGAGAGAGAAGCAGGTACCTGTGGCACAAACCTCTGCTCCCAGTAAACTGTTCTCTAATACTACTCAAGGGAAGTCACTTTTTTTGTTTTTGATGATCCTGGCTTTTAAGGGTCTTTCTCTGAAAACCTCCAAGCTTACAGTGAGTGTGTGAAGGCCAGGATGGTCGTCTGCCCATTACATCATCGCTACCAGAACAAGGCAGGACTTGAAGCTATTAGCAAGGCAGACATATGGGGATTTCGAGCACCAATGAAATCTTTCTCCCTATCCTCTCCCCGTCTTTTTTTTTTTTTTT
>PVKC010047217.1:0-11104 GCA_004027635.1 Crocidura indochinensis | reverse complement strand
TACTTTTATGGCTAGATATCTAGAGTGATATACTGTGGTTTAGAGGGCTTTAGGGTCTACATCATTGTTGTTGAGATAGAAACTTAGTCCTTAAATGGAAACCTAGTCGTGTTAGTTTTAAATGAAAACTTAACATTGGTTTCATAAAATGGAGTACTTTCTGCTCTAGGCTTCACAGTGCATCCACCATACACCATGTGGTCATCTGTCATGAGCCAAACTGATGTGTGCATCTTTGCCATCACAACTGTCAGCACTGTACTTCAGCTTAGAAAGATATGCAGAGAATTTATAGAAATAATAATCACAATCTTTCCAATTCCAACTAGGCAACGCTGCATTGACATTACAGGGTGCCAAAGTGTCTGATCACAGAAGGAGATGCTATTGAAATAGAAATATCATCTTCATTATTCCCAAAATAGCACACTCCATTGGGCATTGTGGCTACCTGGGATATAGAATTTATTTTCAAAATCTCCAAATTGTGTACGATTGTTTTTCAGGGTAGTAGGAACAATGAGGTGGTCTGTATGTGAACCTGAGGGCATATTATCATTTATTGGTACCACCGGGTTATAGGTAAAGTGAAGATTTATTTATAATTTATAGAATAATCAATTCATGTTTCTATGAGTATTCACTTGACCTCCTGGTCAAAGAACGAATGAGAGGGAAAGAAGGGTAAAACTAATCAATTTTGCTTATTATATGTTGAAGTGATAAAGCTTAGTTGATACTTGGGCAAATAATAAATCAGGGGTGGCGAACACGGGGATCTTGAGCCGCATGCGACTCCTGGCCAAAATGAATGCTGCTCTTTGCCTCTTGTCATTCTTTTGTATACTGTGGCTCTTTGTCAAGTTTGGATTTTGTTCTGCTGCTTCTGAGGAGGGACCTCTGAGGAGAGATCTCTGAGCGCTAGTCCCGCCCCCAGGCTGCGGCATCCCCTCTCCCATCCCTCGGAAACTGCTGGCTGCAAGGGCCAGCGAGCGGGAACCCTGTGTCACATGTTGGGTCCCATCTTGCCGTTAGTTCTTAGTGTGGAGGAAGCAGCACACCCTCACCATCATTGCAGGATTTTGACCCTCACTCAAAATGGCAAAATGCAATATGTGTTTCATATATTAGTGTTAAAATTAGATGTTTTTGTGTGTGTTTGTCTGTTTTGGCAGGTCACTGCGTGGTGTGGCTCTCTGACTCTCATAGTTTAAAATTTTGGCACTTTGTGTCGAACTTTTTGGCCATTCCTATAATAAATGGTATAAGATGACTTTAACATATGAAAAACTTCTTAAAAGTCGGGGTTTATTATATGCCAGTATACAGCATGCTGAAATTTACTACAGCTTCTGGGATGAGTGATCCGCACCTTTTTACCGTCGCATCCCATCCAGTTCCAGGGGTCATCACTCAGTCCTCTGCTTGTCCTGATTCATCTTTCAGGGCACACGGAGGAAATGAGTCATCGATTACCGAGGGCTGCATCTCATCCAGCCGCTGGGTATGTGGCTTTCCAGTGCTCAGGCCTCTGCTCAGCTTTTATGAAACACAGAGGAGGAGCTCTGTCTCCCTCTAGCTGTCCTATTAATCACTGTACCTCAGCCAGCTGCTCTTGGAGGAGCCCCCTCTCCCTGCTCTTAATGTAGATCACAATTAAAAAATCACAGTCACTCACTACAAATGACAAATGTAAAATGATTGCTGGCACTCCAAAGTCCAGCTTTATTTAACATCTACTGTTAACCTTTAAGGGTTCTACTCTTTTTCTCTTATGTTTTTCAATTTCCATTTGGTGTGTGTTAAAAGAGAGGTAGTCTTATACGATGAATATAACCCAAACTCTATATTTAACAGGAAAAGTAGGGTGATTGTCTTATATGCCTGGTCATCTTATACACCAGACAATATGGTAGTTGAATTAATTGCAGTTTTTTTTTCTATGAACATTGTATTTGCAAAACGTAATGTGAAAAACAAGAGCAAAGAACACATTACTTATTGTATGGGTTGTACTTGAATGATGGTGATTCTCATATATTCACTACAATATTAAAATTACATTCAAGGCTGATATACAGTGCCTCCTGTACATCTTAAGGGACATGGTTGTTTTCTCCATGCAAAGAAGAAATGTAAACTACTCCCGCTAAAAAAAAGCATCACCTAGTCAAAAGAAATCACTAAATTAGTGTTGCTAAATAACCTGGCAAACGTAAAAAGTTCTCTGCAATCCCCTCTTTTTGCACATTTAAACAAGTACCTTAATATCTATTCTCAGATTAATGCAAAGAATGAGCATTTGACTAAATAGGTGTAAGTAAATAAAAACAAATCAAAAAGCCAGAGAAAGAAAAAGAAAGGTATTTTACTAAAACATAATGAAAATAGTTGCTTAAGAAAGCAAAAAGGACTAGAGGGATGATGGTACAGATTTTGAGATGCTGGTCTTTCACATTGTGACCCAATTTCAGTACCTGACACCACACATAGTCCTCTGAGCATCACCAGAAGTGATTCCTGACTATAGTCAGAAGTAAGCCCTGCACATTACAGGGTTTGTTACAACAGCCCACCCATCTCCCAAAATAAGAATGCAAAGAAGGCATCAGGAATGTGATTCAGCTGTAGAATACTTACACTGGACATCTGAGATTCAGGACCCAGCACCATAAAAAATAAGCCAAACCTAACTCACTGGTGTATGGAGGAAAGAAATAAAACTTGGTGATAGTGGCTTTACTGAGGTGATGTGCTGAGTTTGATCAAGGACTGAAATTCATGGAAGTAAAGATAATAGTAAAATCATTGAGATGCTAACAAAGGACACTGCTGACCCTGACAAGAACAACCAAGAACTATTTCAGAATGAGGTGCTACTGAAAGGTTCTTACAAGAGGAGGAGGCCAAAACATGTCCTGACCTGCATCTCAGAGCAAGACAAAGTGCATTAGAAAGACATATGGCAACGGAGCCCACTGAAATGATCATTTCACAAGATAAATAAATCAAATTGTCTAGTTGCATGCTTGAAACTCTAGGTACATTTTTGCCCACCAAAGTGTTTCAAAAGCTGTACAATTTAGGCAAGAAGCAGCTGTGACTCTCATCCTCTTCCCCCTTTGGAAATATGTGGGCTCGATGCATCAAGAAAACCTGAGGCCTATTCACCTGAGTCTGGAGTGTCAGGAGTGAATTCGACAGTACAACTTTAAACGGCAGGAAATTTTGTGTCAACTCAGCCTCTGCCTCCTTCCTGCAGTGGCACCAGCTCACAGCTGTGCAGTCTAGAGATCCTGTGGGTCCAGAAATTCAGACCCATTCTCATCATAGACACCCGCAGGGCAATCTCAAGGCTCATCTGTAGCCAGGAGAACTAAGCATGGATTCAACTGCGTCTGGTTTTCAGGAGACAAGGAATGAATTCTGTGCAATTCAGCATGTAAATGACAGGGCCGCCTCACAGAATCATACCCTGTTAGTTTAATTCAATTTCATTTTCCTTTGTCAGCGACCAGGCAGGAAGCCAGGAAAACACACACACACACAGACACACACACACACACACACACACACACACACACATACACACACATACACATGTACATGCAGGCCACAGATGCTTTACTTAGAAGTGTAGGTTTTTTTGGAAATATAAACACTTACCCCAACCTCTGCTGGGGAATCCTTTGGTTCAGGAAGGACACTGGTTTGAACCTATAGAGAAAAACAAACATTTTCTGTATAACTGGAACAGAAGCTTCATCTAAGCACCAGGCTTTGTTTTCTATCTTCTGGAGTCAATTCAGACTGCAGTTAATCATTATTGAAGGTACCTGCTTGATATAGGCACTGCAGCACAAGGAAGTTGACACTTTCAAACTTCCTGACTTTCCAAGTCAGATACCTCATCCTTGCTCTGTCACTTCCTTGCGAAATCAGAGTTGCCAAATCTTGCAAATCTTTTATCTCCACAAAATTGAAAAAAGAACCCAAAGCAATCTGTAGCCAACCTTCCAAGGAAAAGACAGATTGGGGTGAATCCAGCCCAGGTATCTTCTCCAAAGCCTACATTCATGAGCTATGTCCCCCACTTGAAGATTCTGCACCCAATCCTCACAACCATTCTGTGATTGGCTCTATGCCCCCCACAGCTTCTTTGTGGTGGCAGTTAAAGGTTCTTTTTTTTTTTAAGAGAAAATTTTTCAAGTGGAAAGAAATCACTATTAAAAAAAACAAAATTAATATTTTTAATAAAATAACACCTAAATCTAGTGTGTCTGGTTGGAAATTAACATGAGATAACCAAGTTCAATAGATAAGAATAATATAGAACAATAAACAAGCATATTCTTAGAATTGGAGAGCAGGAACTGTGAGTGAGTGGGAGAAAGCAGAGCCAGGAGTGCTGAATGGATTGATATTTTAGCAGGGTTGGGGGGCTGGGGCTGGGGATTTCAAAATCAAGGTACCAAGTTGCCACACACATTTCTCTAAGACTTCAAAATGCTGACAAATGTCAGATCATAAAGAGTCAATTCTCCCTAGTGCAAAAGATGCTCAGAGTACTCTTGATAATGTTGAGAAAACTTGAGCCAGTTCCTAAAAGCCTGCTAACCTTTCACAGGGATTTTCTTTTGCTTTGAAAACTAAAACAAAATAATGCCTCAAGCCACACTGGCAAGCCTACATTTTTAACTTACAGCTGACAGATTCAGCACTATCACTTGCACAATTTGTCAGTCATTACAACTCAAAAGTGTTCACCAGAGCACAAAACAAATGACAGGAGAGATCCCAACAGAGGAAGCAACACAATTCACAGAACACGCTTGGCGCAGGATTCTAGGATAGTGCTCACGGCCTGAGCATTTGCAGCTTGGGAGTTATGTTAATGCTCCTTTTTCCAGAATGTTCAGATGAGCTATTAAAAGCTCTTTATCTGGAAATCTTTGGCTGGCCTCAAAGAATGAAGAGAATGGGTTTTAATAATAAGTTATTGTAGGTCATATATGATATATATATGTATGAAAAATAGACATAATGAATACATATTTGTGGGCATCATATGCATGTATATCACAAACACATGTAGGTCAATGTAACATAAATATAAGAAAACAGTCAACATTAAAAAGTAAGTCAGAAAGTATGTAGATTGCATATGCTGCATATATACTTGCATATATTCTACTATCTATAACACACATGCATATGTTGTATATAACTAGAATAGCATAATGACATGTATCATATAAACAAAATATAACTTTCCTAGACTCAAACATATATATCAATATAATATACCTATTACATAATATAATCACATGTATAAACTATTTATGAATGACATTAATGCATGTACTTATTGCATATAATATGCAATATAATATATGTATGCATACATTACGTAATAATATATAATGTGCATATATTTTTGAGTCAAGGCAAATAAACATATACAATATATATGTTTGGATCAAGGCAAAATAATATATTGTTTATATTATACATGCTTATTTTGTTCTAACATATTACATAGGCCAAGGTAAATATGATACTGATAATTCCTATAATATGTTCCACTAAATTCAAAAATTATATTTATTTTAGTACTGGTACACTTATTCCTTATAAATAGAAATGAGCCACATAGGGAAATAAAGTGATTCTTAACCTAAAGATTTTTATAACAAACTCTTTAAAAAGCCATAAATTTTGTGTTGGTTTGCCTGCAAAATAAGAATAGTAGTTCTTACATAAAGAAGTGCTATTTTTAAAGTGCATATGTTGAATTTTCTAAATGAATCATTTTAAAAGCACTAACAGAATTTCTAACTTCAAGAAAATGAACAACCTTTTGTGAATTGCTTTAAAATATTATGGAGCAACAATTTGATATGTTTAGATTAGCATGTGTGTAGTTCCTGATTTTTCTAGTTAAGATCAACACTACTGATGATATGACAGGTGGGTTGCATGCCAATAATGTTTGTCTTGCAGAAATCATAGTTTTTATTCAGCAAACATAAACTAAATAAGTTGCCAGAGAACATGACTAATTGTTCCTTCTTTTTGAAAATGCAGATTCAGTGGGTAGGGCAAAAACAAAAAAGGGGGGGGGTGCAAAAAAAGCTATCAATTCCCAAATGATCAACATGGTAATAAAATCAGTTCCATAGTCAGCAATGCAGCCAGTGAGGAACAGAAACTCTTCAGGGAAGCATGGTCTGAGTTTGAAAAGATGAGGAGGGATTTTAGGCCAAGGCTAGGAAGAAGCAAATAGACTGCCATGAAATAGGCATGTGGATTGTGCTACAATAGCCCAATCATGCTCCAGAAAGATAGGTATTCTGACATGGGTGAATTCAGACAGGGGGACAGTATAAATATATCTGAAGAGATATTCTAAGATTGTTAACTGTCAAGAGCTCTCTCTCTCTGTCTCTCTCTTTCTCTCTCTCTCTCTCTCTCTCCTTTTATTCCTTCTTCCCTTTTCCCTCATTGAAGCTTTATGCTGTTTGGAGTCAACCACAAATCAAAGAATGAGTCAGCATGATCAGAGGCCCTCAGTTCATTCCAGTGCTACCTGGATCCCACCATATCTTTACGTCTGAGGCTCTCTTTCATTTTTTGTTAGCTTTCAAAAACTAATCACTAAGTACATATGCAGACTGTTTTAATTACTCATTTCTTTTCATTTCTTCAGTCCACAATACAGATAAAAGGAGGAAAGAAGTGAGAGTATAGAAATGGAAGCAAGAGAGGAGAGAAAGGAGAAAAAAGGAAGAAGAACGGATGGGGGAAATCAGGCACCAAACAAAGTTCAAGGGAATAAAAGGGCAGTGTCATCATTGAAATCCAAGCTCTGGGCAGATTTCAGACTCTTGATGAGGGAAGGATGAGGCCATGGTTGTCATTCTAGGATCTGGAATGTTCCAGTTCAACAGCAATGTCATGTCTCCTGAGATTCACTGGCCTTGAGGAATGCACGTTCCTTTTTTGGTCTTATTGGAAGCTCTTCTCTCTCTGTCTTTTCTTACCAGCCCCTCCTGGTTTGAGCTCTGCCTGGGACTAAGACTCTCAACTACCCACTTCAAGTCATTTTAGCTGCTCTTTGATTTCAGTCTTGAGGCCCATTGATGTTGAGAAGATTGTTCCAGAGGTACTCGGGGGACCATGTGATGATGCTGATGGAATTCAGAGTTCCAGCACACCTGAAACACATACTTGTTCTTTCTAGCCAAATGTATCTTCTTTTCAAACTAAACTTTTCTAAGATCATATATAATTAGGTAAAACAATAACTGGGAATGAGCAGGTGGAACATTTCTATCCCATCTTGAATATTTCTTAAATTCCTGCACACTGAAGTCCCTATTTTCTTGATCAACATCATAAATTCTAAAAAGTATCCACTAAGTTTAAAAATGTATATCAGATGAAAAACAGTGACAGCTGTACTCACCCAATTTTAAATTAATCCCCATATGATACTTTACATTTATTCAATCCCCATACGATACTTTACAGTCCTAGTACATTGTGGGAAAAAACACACACTTATCCCATTACAAAGGGGGAAGTGGGTCTGGAGCAGGGCCTCTGCAGGAAATAATCCAAACCAGGTTGAAAAGAGATTAAACATGGGTCCAAGGACCTTGCTCCACCTAAAAATTAGGAGATTAGGGTTAGGGTTAGGGTTAGCTTTAAGGTTAGGGTTAGGTCCTTGCTAACCCTAACCTTGCTTCACATGGAGAAAGAAGAGGAGGCCAGTCAGGACACAGTATTTGTTAAGAATTTAGGACCAGCCTATGGGTGAAAAGTGGGAAAAACTAAGGTAAGGAACCTACATCCCACCCAGGTAGTTCTTTGACATGTAAGCGAGGAAGACATCATTGTTAAGGATGAAGACTGACCGAGCCATGATTGTTTAGGGTGAAGGCTGGTTAACCCAACAGTATAGGAGGTTGGTGGCTGCCACTCCAGGGGGTGGACACAGCTCCCCAAGGCTCAAATCCACGCACACATGGCAAACTATTTAAACCTGTTCAAAGAGCACCAAAGCCCAGTAACCTGTGGTATTCACAGGTTAGTGAGTGACTAAGGAAAGAGGGGTTGACTCCACATGGAATATTAGGACCTAGTGTTTGAGTGACCAGCTTTAGATAAGGGGGCAAGCTTGTTATGCGAGACAAGGAACCAAGAGTAAGTTTCCCTGCCTGGTGGCAGAAAAGTATAGGTGAGAAAATAAATTGAAGTTTGTAATGGAAGTGAGCATAGCAAAGCTGGAGAAATCTGGAACACAATCACTATTTTTCAGGCTCCCACTGGCTTGTTACTGGAATTTTCATTTGAACCACATTCCCAAGTAAGGCATGTGTCTGTCAATGCTTGAGAAACTCTGGTTGAGAGAGAGCTTGGGTGGGAAATAGGATGAGAATGGCAAATACTCATTTGCACAGAAACATGACTGGGATACGAAATGAGGTTTATTTTTCTGGTTATGAAGAAATTGACTCTAGTTTTTCAAGTGTCAAGCATCTGTAAAATATTCTCATGCTATTTTCCACCAGGGAGACTTTTTCCTTTGTCATGTAGATCAGAAAGGGGTGGTGGTTCTGTATTCAAGCCAGAGATTTTTTAGGGACAGAACTGGGCTGAAACTGAGGGAAGCTTAGAACAGTGGCTGAAATATCCACAAGTTCTAATATTTCACATCACTTCTATTGAAAGGGTAGTTAAGACAAACTGAGGGCATAAGAGGACACTTCTGATGTGATAGGACTAGTCAAGAAAGGGGCCAGAGAGATAGCATGGAGGTAAGGCATGCAGAAGGCTAGTGGTTCAAGTCCTGACATCCCATATGGTCCCCTGAGATGTCAGGAGCAATTTCTGAGCATAGATCCAGGAAGAACCCTTGAGCACTGCTGAATGTGACCCAAAAACCAAAAAAAAAAAAAAAAAGAAAAGAAAAGAAAAGAAAAGAAAGAAAAAGAAGAGAAAGATACACTGAGGATAAATTCTGCCCCTGATGACACAAATAATCTGGTGACCATTTGGCAGGGAGAGGACATCTGGCTACATCTTGGACTTCAAGTCTCTACATCTATGAGAAAAATCTGTGCAATTTTCTAAGTCTCAAAGGTGGAAGTGGCCCCAAGTTACCCTGATATTCAGTTTATCCCTGTGAAGGCTAAAACTTTCCAGAACTTTCAACTAGAGGCTTCTCTGAGTTTTGTCCCTTAATCCTGGAAGACTCAGGAGACTCTCAGTTGTACCCACAAAGCTTTGGAGATTGGCAAGTGTCTTGAGAGGGAGGTCAACAGAAGGTCAAGTTCCTGTTGGTCCCTGGATTGTCATTCCAGACACACATGGAATTGAAGACTATAGATTTTGGGCCTGTTAACCTGTGCTAAGCACATTCTTGTGACACAGGAATCCAGGAACAGAGGCAGAAAGAGAGAGAGAGAAAGAGGGCTGGAGCTATATTGCAGCACTGCAGCATTTGCCCTGCACACGGCTGATCCAGGACAGACCTCAATTTGATCCCCAGCATCCCATATGGTACCCCAAACCAGGAGCAATTTCTGAGTACATAGCCAGGAGTAGCCCTTGAGTGTCACCGAGTGTGGTCCAAACACTAAAAACCAAAAAAAAAGAAAAAAAGAAAATGAAAAAGGGAAGGAAGGAAGGAAGGAAGGAAGGAAGGAAGGAAGGAAGGAAGGAAGGAAGGAAGGAAGGAAGGAAGGAAGGAAGGAAGGAGAGAGATAGAGAGAGGGGTGCGAACATGAAGACACTCAGAACCAGCCTATCATTCCATCTAGGGCTTCATCTCTCATCAATTTCTGGTCTGTTCCCTGTTTCCAAAGAGCTGTGGGACATGGAAAATTACTCTCCACTTTCCATATGCTTTGACCTGGACCTTTCGCTTCCTGAAAAGTCATAATTCAACAAGTCTCTTCTGAGGAAATGGTTGTTCTGACTCAAGGTCCTTGAAGTCTTGAGTTCTCATTTCCTCCACTACAACTAAGGAAGCCTGAGCAGTTTCTTTCCTGAGCTGCAAGGAAAGGCCCTTTCTTCATTCTCCTTAAAAAATTAGCAAATGCTCCTCTGAGGAAAAATCCCAACTTTTTTGAGCTTTACTAATGGTTCCCATTCCTTAGGCATTTACTCTGCTCTGTGTCAAGTTTATTCCTTTCAAAGCTGAATGAATGATGTCTTCAAGCTGAGGTCTTGGGAACTTATTGGTGTCTTGCTCATCCGTGTCTCCTGAGAGAGCACAGTTAGTTTCACCACATCCCCTCTTGCTAGAACTTGTTTATCTCTAAAAGTTTTAGTATCTTTTAGGATTTGAAAGTTTGAGGGGAGCTAAATATTCTTCCCAACTGTGGCTTTTAGTCGCAGGGGTCTCAAACTCAATTTACCTGCAGGCCACAGGAGGCAAAGTTGAGGTGATCCTTGAGTGCAAAGTCAGTAGTAAGCCTTGAACATTGGGGGGTGTGACCCAAACAACTAAAACAAAACAAAACAAAACAAAAAAAGATTCCTCTAGGGCAGGGCCACAAAATGTTGTACGGAGGGCCAGAAACGGCCCGCAGGCCATGAGTTTGAGACCCCTGAAGGATAACAAACTACATTCAACAAAGCCATAGTGAATTGTGAGTAAAGAGGTAAAGTATGCCATGATGTACTGGTTTTTATGTGAAGAACTGTCTGTACCAATTACAACTGGGTAACTGCTATAGTCCTCTTCACTCTGAAACCTGAACACCAGCCAAAAACAACCGCTGGAGTTCTTTTTTTTTTTTTTTTTTTGGGGGGGGGGGTCACACCCGGCAGTGCTCAGGGGTTACTCCTGGCTCCATGCTCAGAAATTGCTCCTGGCAGGCACGGGGGTCCATATGGGGCACTGGGATTCGAACCGATGACCTTTTGCATGAAAGGCAAACACCTTACCTCCATGCTATCTCCCGGGCCCCTATGGAGTTCTTGAGATTGACAATATTGCCTTGGTCTGGGTTAGGGACATGTGCTCAGTTTTACATGTGAAAGAAACTACATCCAGTGGTATACACTGAACATTCAACAGAATTCTAAGACA
>PVKC010047216.1:0-11098 GCA_004027635.1 Crocidura indochinensis | reverse complement strand
CAAACCCAAGTCAGATGTGTGCAGAGCAAGCCCATCACCCTCTGTCCTATCTCTTGGACCCTATACTCACACTGTCTTCACCAAACAATATATTTTTGGAGGGGGATGGGGAAGATTTAGAAAGGGACTAAAGAACAGATGCTCACTAGTATTTGAATTGACATAAAAAGTAGAGCTACATTTGAATTTCAACAAGGTGGTGCATTTATTTTTAGTTTAAGTATATTCCACTCAAAAATGAGTTTTATGGTATTTTTGGAAAACCAGAAAACTAAACAAAAGCACTATCCATAAAAATATTTTATATTTAGCATTAAATCAACATCAGCACTGGAATATAACATTTGTATATTCAAAATATGTAAGTGTATATCCAGTGAATGCACTGCTGCTTCTTTCCGAGTCTAAGTTTCCTCCTCTTGAAATGGGCCTAGTACCATTGGCCTCCAATTGGATCCTTACAAGGTGATTTTGAAGATCCAATCAGGTAGTAGCATGCAGGGCACTGTTAGGCAGATTTTTCATGCTCTTCCAAAATGAAGCAGAAGAACGCAATCTTTCCAGAAAAATACAGAAATCTAGAAGGACCCCTACAGTGACAACTTCTTCCCCTCCTTTTTCATGTATCAAAAATATGTTAAAAGACAGGAAAGTGTAGATGGTGTCTTAGGGACCACAGTAACCTAGAATGAGTCACCATTCTCCTCTCCAAAGCAAATATAACCAATGTTTCATATTTTACACTAAATAAGCACTTGGGCTTAAATATAACTCTGTTAAATCGATATTTTTTTAAAAAAATGTCTGCATGGGGTAATTATTTTCCCTTAAGAGCACCAGGAATACATTGTAGCCTCCTTTCTGCTTACCCGTGTGCAGTAATAAAAGGTCTGTCACCCTCAGAATGCTTATTATGGTGACAAATCACGGGGAGAAGGAGAAATGATTTAGTACCTGCCCAGTGCTGTTTATTCAGATCCTGCACATTCTGAATCTGAGACATGCAAGCTGGCTTGGAAGGCAAGTGGCACGCAATGATTTGGGGCAATGGGAGTGGGTCAGTTTTCCACCTGGATATGGTTTTCAAATTGTAGCTGAGCAATTAAATTTTTTATTACTGAAGTTCAATGGCCTCCCTCCTGCCACCACCTCTCCCCAAATAGCAATTCTCTTGTCTTCTCAGCGGAGTGAGCTCACTATAACTTTAAGAGCATGAAAGCAAACGTGGGGAGGAGGTCAGTCTGCGGGGCACCCAGCAGGTTTGATGTGTCAGTGGATAAATGATGGGATCACATCTGGAACAGTTTGGTGAATAAATAAAATGTGAAACCTCATATATCACTGCCCACCTTCCAATCTGTAAGGGAAAGAGCAAATAAATTCTCTAATGACCTTGTAAAGCACATAAAAGATATTGAATAAACTCTTGAAATTTTGTGGCCAGAAGTGTCCTTATTAAATAACACACTGAAGAGCTGGGAAAATGTTTGAAATAGAGCATGAGGCCTCCTCATAAAGAACAGTTTTATTTGATGTGTTATTTATTCATCCACACTTAGGTATAGCTTCAAATAATGCAATTTGGATTTTTAACCTGGTATTACAGCAGCACTGTTTCTTCAGATAGAGTCCCAGAGGTGCTTTATATTTTTACCAATGGATCGTTGTTTTATATTTTTATGGTTTGTCTGCCATGACATTCTGCCTTCCACCATCATCATTAATTTATTCTTATTTCCCGTACTATTAATTTGAGGAAATCTTTGAACAACATGGGTGCAGATAAATCCCATCTGCCCAGTATTAATCAGAACAGTGGTACAGTCCAGTTTTCCCCCAAGACATGCTTTAAAATAGAAGGAAGCTGGGAGTGACATGACAGAGCTCTGCCAAGAATTCATCACATATATCCTTTACTAAAGGAGTCCTCTTTGTGCAATTCATGGTCATTACCTGGGCAGACTTGGATTTTAAGTCTCAATTCTCACTTGAAATTTCTGGGTTACCCAGACATGCCCTTGGTAACTACCTAGGCCTCCTTATTTACATGGCAAAGGGGGGCACTTACAAGAGTCCTCCCTGCCCTGGCATTTCTTGATGCTGTGATTTTTGGGGTCAGATTTAGCAAGCAGAAGTAGTCTGAACAGTCAATAAGTTTTATCTGGATACCGAGATCATAAACAAATGAAGCCCTTTGCCAATTCCTTTAGAGACCATAGAGGGCAAGAGGAGATTATTTGAATCATAGTTGGACCTTGACATCATTTGTATGTATCATGTCTCCCAGGAAGCTCTGTGGGGAGATTCAGCGCTGCGGGAGCTGCACGTCTCTGGGGGAGCAATGACTGTATTTCCATCCAAGTTTGATGCACTAGTAACCAAGGAGGAATTACTCCGGAGGATCTGCCATACCAAGGAGGAATTACTCCGGAGGATCTGCCATACCTTAGAAATGTTGAACCAGAACTATTTTATGGCAGGCTTGGGAATATGGCGAGTCAGCTACCTTCCCTTTCCCTCTCTCCTTCACACCCGGGTACCTTGGAGGCCACTTTTCTTGGATTATGTGAATTTGGTTGAGGCTGTTCACATTGCAATCCTGACTCAGACCCTTGGAAAAAGCACTAGGCTTGTTCTCTCTCTTTTCTCTCTCTTTCTCTTTCTCTCTCTCTCCTCTCTTCTTACTCTATTGAGAGGAAAGCTGAGTTCAAAACTGCTGACTCCTCTTGGTTGCTGTAGGAGGATTTGATAGCGTGGTAATAGGGCCCTTGGTCATGGCTCTGAGTGGCCTTTTCTTGTGCTTGTATTGAACACATCTGTAAATACTCAGTTAAGGATACAATTAGGCAGTTGTTTTCCCTAGATGACAGATGGCCGACTAACTCCCATAATTGCACCAGCAGTTGAATATTTACAGGTGCATTCTAGACATCTCTAGCATCAGATTGTCATGGGAGTCCCAGTTACATGCTGAAAGAAAGTTTGGCAGGAATCATTACAAGGTATGTCCTTTAATTACTCTGTAACTCATTTTTGGTGCTTCCAAGTGCGAAATTAGAATTCCATCCAGTCAACTTTACCCCTCTGAATGCCAAGAAATTGTATGTTCTGGAAATCTCAGTATAGGAACATGTACTTTATTCCTGAATGGTAGAATTGTGTTTAAGGAGGAAGAATACTTTCTCCACCATCCAAAAGGATTTCTAGCTGTTGCAACATCTCTCCTTATCCCCAAGTCTTTATTGGTTCATTAGACTCTTCCATTTTGGTTTCAGCTCAGAGAGCAAAAGGAGGTAGAGAATTGAAGTCCAATCACAAGATGAATTCATTTCCGGATCCTTATTACCTCATGCAGCTAGCATGCACTTTGGACTTGAAAGAATATGTCATCCATTGGTGAGAGAAAACTGTTGCTACAGATATTTCATCTGGTGCTAACCTGAGTGTAAATAAACTGAGCTGTTGGACTAGGTATTTTGTGAAAATCAGTAATTGAGAGAAGACCCAAGTTCAAGAATTAACACCCCTTCGGGCAGCCTTTAAAATGTTTCTATTTAATTTGTTTAAACTTTATTTTTTGGGAGGAGAACTCTGACCATGCTCAGGGTTGCCTCCTGACTTTATGTTCAGCAATCCCTCCTGACTGTGCTCCGGGAGCCATATGTGGTGCTAGGAATCAATCCCAGGTCAGTTGCGTTCAAGGCAGCACCCTACCCTCTGACTTACTGCTCTAGCCTGGGTAGCCTTTGTAATCTTGTACTAGTAACATGGCTATTTCCTTAAATAAAGTGGAGATAATTCTATCTCCTAGACAGAATCCTGGAGATTGATATAATGTTTGTGAAGTACTGTGTCAACAGTGCAGTACTAATTTAATGCTTCACGAGTAGACCCTCTTTGCAGAAACTGTTGCTACATTCTGACCCTGTGGGAAATTTCTTTATATAAAATTATGCAAAAGTACTGTGTATAAACACAGGCATGGTACAATTGCATACATAGCAATCTATGTGTTCCATTAGTCCATGCGAAAAGTCTTGTTTCTTAGATTAAAAAATAAGAAGCACAGGTGGAAGAATGCTGACATTCCGGTGGTGCATGTGGTTTGGGAACATTGTATGCTTGGAACTTAATTATTAACATTATTGTAAATCACGGTGCCTACAGAAAAATGGAGAAAAAAATAAGTAGCCAAAGATGAGTGAAAAGCAGCTAGAGCACACAGTTGAGTTTAACTTCCTCCCAGGGCAATTGGAGATTGAAATTTTTCACCCAGTGTGACTAATTGCAACGCACACAAACTCAGAAAAAGGAAAGGAGTGGGAAGAGGAAATATTTTATTGAGGCATGGATAGAGGTATATTTGAAAAATTATCTTGATATCATGCTTTCTGAACAAACCAAGGGTCAATGACTTCTTGCTAGAAAGAGCCATGAATTGATTTGTCCTCTTAGTCCTTGTCCACTGAGAGGTCAAATCAGTCTTCATAATCCAGATAATTCTTCTAGAAAACAGCCTGTATATGCTCTTTAAGTTTCTGAGTTTCTGAAAGTTGCAATGAACCAATGTTGTTGTAACGGTTCCTTCAAGATACCTGCTCTCCTTTCTTGAGCCAAGCCCCCCAAGTAGACTTTGGTTTCAGAATACCTATGAATCGTACTGATAAAGTGTTGTGTTTGTATTGAAATTGAAGATTGTTGTCTTGCCTCATGTCAAAAGTGATATTTATGGGGGACAGAAGAGAGAGATCTTTTTTGTTCCCTACAATGCACCAATGAATGTTAATTATTCGATTTTAATTTTTATTATAATTTGGGTAATAGGATTACAATAATGTTCAACTGTCTTATATCAATGTACAAAGCTACTGCTTACCCCCACCACTGAATTTCTTAAGTCTCTCACCCCACCCTTATGTCACTGCTGACCAAACTTTCCTTCTCATATCCTCATTACTGAAACAGTTATGGTATTAGTGCATACATAGTGTGGCTTCTCTTAGCACCACCCATGTGCTCAAAATCCTCTTCTCCTGTTCCCATAATTCCTGATAACTAGTTTGTTTCCCTGCTCCCCCTTCTACCCCTCCCCCAACCACAGCAATCAAGATATATACTCTAGCATCTGAGGTTTCTTATTGGTTGGTATTGCTTAAACCCTCGACTTTTTTCACGTAACACATGTGAGTAAGCTCATCCCAATTTGTCCTTCTGCCCTGCTTTTTTTGCTTAGTATTATAATCTCCAATTCATATAAATTGCTGTGGGCTACAAGAGTTTATTTTCTAGTATTCCATTATGTATATACAACTTTTCAATCTGTTCGTGTTGTTATTTTATCTATATCAAATTACTTAGAAAAATTCTAGGTTTCATTTAGAAATTAGTAAAGCAATAGTGTCACTCATATTTTCTCATGGTCATGGAACACAGGTGAGAAACATTTGCCAAAGGACGTGGAGCTCAGAAAGTGGAGTGAGCCCAAGTGACTGAGGGCCTATCAATTACTCAAGTTGAATGTTAGTATTCCCGTGTGTGGAGATATGGCAGATAAGATTACTTCTCTCTTTTCTGTGCCAGAGAGCAAACACAGGGTTTCACAGATGCAAAGAATCTGTTCTACTACTAAGCTCTATCCCATGATTTGGATTGTGACTGATGACCCTTACAACAGTGATATCTCTATAATTCATTGATGACTCCGAAGAATTTCAGTTATGCTATTTTTGGAAAAAGTATAGAATTTTTAGGATTATAGTAAATAATATAAAGTCTGGTGTTCATTATAGTGTTAAAAGCACAGTTTCTAGTTTTAGTATGATAGTAGACTAATTACTTGATCTATATCAACCCTACCTTCTTTTTTCATAGCAAGGGTATAGTCATAATGCCTGCTTCATAGAATTAACGTGAAGCATTTGGAAATATTTTTGTTTATCTTTGATAAGGTCTTGAACGAGCTGATAATGTACACCCAGTTTGGCATGTGATGTGAATTAGATCCCATGAAGT
Organism: Crocidura indochinensis; assembly: GCA_004027635.1. Taxonomy (NCBI): domain Eukaryota; kingdom Metazoa; phylum Chordata; class Mammalia; order Eulipotyphla; family Soricidae; genus Crocidura; species Crocidura indochinensis. The sequence goes on along the minus strand of PVKC010047216.1, from coordinate 5,086 downwards.
GGCTAACAGTGATGTCCCATTTGTTCCCTCCATTGTGTCTTTCAAAACATATCATGGGCCATGCTGCCTCTGGGTAAAGGCATCATACTTTGAATATTGACAATAATCATCATTACTCAATACATCAAGCATAGATTTTGGGGTTCATTATTACCCTCCTTGCCATACCAGAGCCTCATTTTACAATGGAAGTAACTCAGATTGAGTCTAAATTATTCCCTCTTCTCTCATATTCCTTCTCTTTGTTTCTAGGTAAAATGATGTTTTCCTTACATTTTTCACCTCATGATAAAAGGCTAAGAATAGTTTTATTCCCATCACTTGTGTGCAGAACATCACAAAGAAAGCCTTGAAAAACCATGTGACACAGTGAATGCTCTCATTTTTTAATTGATTGCAACACTGGAATCAAACAGTCAAATTTCAAAATTTTCATGACTTCCTTTCTTGGTAGAACAAAAACAGCTATCAATGAGATAATTGGTGATTTCAGTTGAGAAACTTATAAGCATCACAAAATATTTAGTGACTCATTTTTTTTGAATTAACAAAAATGCCTTCAAAGATCATGATGGTTATTAAGAAGCCCAATTTACTGAGTTTGGCATCAGGGGTACTCATCTTTCAAAAGCATATAAATAGAAGAAAATACAAATACTTCTAAAAGAAATTTCAATTCTGCTACCTAAGAAGAAGAACCAAGGACATTTTGGCTTTTTTTGGGTGGGGGGGTAAGTCACACCTGGCAGTGCTCATGGGTTCCTCCTGGCTCTATGTTCAGAAATCACTCCTGACAGGCTCAGGGGATCTTATGGGATGCCAGGATTCAAACCACCATCCTACTGCATGCAAGGCAAACCCCTTACGTCCATGCTATCTCTCCAGCCCCAGGATCTTTTGGCTTTTATGTCTTTTTATATCCTATTAGCTTTTAAGAAGTCTCAATAGGTACTCTTGATTTCTAACACTTCCTTTCTATGCAAAGCAAATGATAGAGTTACCAGAGATCTGTAGCTGTTCTCCAGTGCCTGGTTTGGATATACCTGGACTAGGTTAACACATTGCCTAGTGTTGCAAGTCAGCCCCTGAAGAGGTTGACTGATGGAGGGATGGAGGATGAGGTCTTTCCCCTCCAACTCGGAGCACGCATCTGCCACCCTGTTCAGCCGGCGGTTCTGAGGTGAAGCGGTGGGTAAACTGCTAGCAGACAGGCTTGTGAAAATATTAGCTTTATTTGGAGGACAAGACTGATGCCCAAAGCCTCAACATCCGTTCCAGCCAAAAAGCCCCTCGCCTTCCACAGACCCTTGTTTTTATCCCCCAGTATCAGGTACAACCCAATGGTGGAAGCAGAATCAGGTACAACCCTAGGGTGGGAGCAGAATGCCTAGGGTAGGGTACAATCACCGATCAAGGTAGGGTCAGTAACATAATAATCCCATTAAAATGTTTACATACACAACACCTAGATTTTCAGATAAGTCACTAAGGCCCACAGTCAGCCCCAAATAAAGTCCTTCTGACTTTAGCCAATCATCAGCATCCCTGGATTATCGCTGGCTTGTGAACAAAGATTCCTGACATCTTCAGGACCAACTTAGTTCTTCTTTCTCCCAGAAATTTGTGAATTTACTATTTGGTAGGATGTTGACATCTTGTGGAGCTCCTGAATTGTCCATACAAGAATATAGTGTTTCACACTCATTCACATTTCTCAGGGCAACAGGGGGATGAACAGAAATATGCACAATCAAATCAAGTATCTTTTGTGCTCCAAAAATATTTGACTGGGGAAGAAGGATTATGCTCACGAGAATTATCCATGTTATGTTATATTACAGTAGAAACATTGTCCTTGTCAGGGGTCCCTTTCTGAAATATTCCAAAGACTTTCAATTTGGAAACCAAAAAGAGGGCAAAAAAGAAATTTCCTGCTATGATCTGCCAAGGCAAACACATGGTCAATCCCCCAGAAACAAGAAATCACCTTATCCTGCAGACAGTCCCACGGGGGTCATCACAGACTTGAAATGGAAAAGGTTTGTTCAAGAAGAATGTGCAAATATGGAAAGCAAATGTGGTACCTTCACCCAACACCTCCTCATATCCTTGATTGGGATGATTTATTAAAGCATGGAGTGGGGAAGGACAAAGTTGCCTGGAGGGAGAAGTTAATCTCATGTTTTAGAGACTAAAAAAAGGAGCCGGTCCCTGATAAATGTAACCATCGTATGCCATGAAGGCTTCATTTGTGGAGGAACAAACATTTGTTCTTTAAAATACTGAGACCACATTTTTCCTGTATCCCAATGTTTCCTGCAGTATCAGGACATTTGAGGTTATGTGACATCATCTCCACTGTACAGGACCACTTAGAAACAACTGAGAAAGTCATAGCTGAGAGTAACCGTTCAAGGATTTTCTCATCATAAACAAAGAGTCATTGCAGAAAGACATGTCTTTTCTTGACCTTTAGCCATTGGCCTATTTAATGCCCTGCCCCCGTATCCAATCTGATATCCAGATCTTGCAAAGTATTATTTGACCCACATGCAAGAACCACTATGTGCAAAAACCATGCATGTTCTAGAGAAACTATAGGATCACTATGTAAACAAGACCAAATGTGACTCTTAATTAATGACACGCTTCTCTATTGAGCTTCTTTAAAAGACTATGCTCTTCCCTGTCCTAGTAAGAGAAACCTCACTGGCCAGACTGATGGTCTTCTCAGTCTCTGATTTTGTACATAAGGGCTGTTTGGGTCGCTGGACAATTTCATTGATTGTATATCACACCACTCTAGGAGATGGCCTAGTTTAGTAGAGGGAAAAAAAAGAAGAAAAAGGTAGCAAGACAAAAATAACAAAAACAACAAAGCAATAATAAGAAAAATACAAAACACAAACAAAACAAACAAAAGTCAGGAACTATGAAAAAAACCAAAAAAAATCCAACCAGCAACTACATAAAAAGGTTTCTTCTTGGGAGCCGGGAGGTGGCGCAGGAGGTAAGGTGCCAGCTGCCTTGCCTAGGACGGACCACGGTTCGATCCCCCGGTTCCCATATGGTCCCCCGTGCCTGCAAGGAGCGACTTCTGAGTGCATAGCCAGGAGTAACCCCTGAGCGTCACTGGGTGTGGCCCAAAAACAAAAACAAACAAACAAAAAAAGATTTCTTCTTCTTCTTCTTCTTCTTCTTCTTCTTCTTCTTCTTCTTCTTCTTCTTCTTCTTCTTCTTCTTCTTCTTCTTCTTCTTCTTCTTCGACTCTGTACATGCTCTTTTTCTCCCTCCAGGGTCTTTTTATGGTGCCAGACATCTTTCCACTCAGTTGTGGATGATATAAGCAGGCCTCTCTAACTCGATATCTTGTATTTACACATAGGACAAAGCCTAGGAATAGTCTTTCTTTATAATTGTAGAAGTTCTGTTCCATCACTGTTGTTGTATTCAGACTTTTATAATTGGTGTTTTCTGTTTTTGCACAGGTCCTAGGGCAAAGCCTGTAATACAGTTTTAAAATTATGGTTCTAGAAGTCATATTCCATTGCAGCTGTCACAGTTAGACCTCTGGGATTGGAGATATTGGTTTTATAGTAACCCCAGGCCGATGCCTAGGCTAGGTTCTTTTTTATTGGTCCCAGGGTAAGTACTGTCCAGTCTTGGCTGTCAATATCAGTCTTTAGTAGTTGGTAATCTTGTTCTTTGCATCTATGTCTCAGGTCTAGGTCTCAGAATTGGATGGTTGCTGCCAGGTCACAGGGAGTCTAATTTGGGTCCACATGACACATGTTCAAGGTGGGAGGCACCCTTGTATTATAAAATGTATGGGTTCTTATCTCTAGTAGATAAGAGCTTGTTTCTATACACAAAATTCCTCCCCCCCCATTTTTAGTATGCCTTTGCAAAAAGGAATGGTGCCATATTATATTGCTGGTGCATTTGGAGTAAGAATGTCAGAGCCTGTTTCTTTTTGGGGGCCACGCCCAATGATGCTTAGAGGTTACTCCTGGCTATGTGCTCAGAAATCGCTCCTGGCTTGGGGGACCATATGGGATTCTGGGGGATCAAACCACTGTCCATCCTACATTAGTTCCTGAAAGGCAAACACCCTACTGCTTTCACCGCAGCTCTGGCCCCTCCATCAAGTCTGTTTCTAATGCTAATATTTTCATCGCTTACATTTGGGATGGCTCAGTTGTGCCTATACTATAATTTTCTGTCTGTTTGTTTTATAAAGTAAAGGCCTGTCATTGATTTGCCCCAAACCAGCCCTGCTCATAAGACTATTTCCCTCAACATAGCCCAAAGCCTTTTAATGCCTTCTAAAATTCTCTAGTTATACATTTTAGACTACAGAGTCTGAGGTTTTCTTTCAACCCTTTTCACCCATACTTTGTGCCTATTGGTCGAAGATTCTCAATAATGCAGACTAATAATGACAGTCTGTCCATATAGCTCATTCTGAAGATGAGAATCTTTCACCACTGACTATGGAATCATGCCCATTTTTCCAGCTTGGCAGATTATGCCCTTCTGTGGTCTGGCTGATGCGTGTAGCCCATATTCACCTCACAGTAAAATTAAATATTGCTGTCTCATAGCAGCCACTCAAATAGCCTGCCTGCTGTCTGCTGAACAGCTTCCATTATTCTCAGTTCCATGAACTTTCTCTAGCTACAGGATCTGCTAGAAATATACTGCCCCCACTTCTTTGTCAATTAGAGGATTAAAGGCCACCCAGATGCAAATTCGAATCCTTTCCACTCCTTGTAGTCTTTCCTTTCAGCCTTCACCTCCACATGCCCATCCGAGCTCACTCTATATCTTGTCTTGGGGCATGAATTAAAGCTGAAGTCTTTATGCACCTGTCTGTCTGTGTCACAGCTAGACTAGAAAATGTGCTCTGAAGGAAATAGGGCCCCTGCCTATCTTTTTCGCTACTTTTAGAACAAAGCTTGCCACAGACTATGCACTACTAGAATTAAATAAACTGATTTCTTTGTGTTTATTTATTTATTTATTTATTTATTTATTTATTTATTTGGTTTTTGGTTTTTGGGTCACACCCGGCAGTGCTCAGGGG
>PVKC010047215.1:0-11099 GCA_004027635.1 Crocidura indochinensis | reverse complement strand
CACAAATCCTGACTCCCTGCAGACATCCCTCCCCCTGTACCTTTTCCCCAAACACAGGGTAGGAGGAGCCCCAAACATCCAGGCCGGGCTGGGCCCTTCTCTTCTGTCTATGTGGGTTTGAAGGATCCAAGGAGGAAGACAGAGTTTGGTGATGTGGCATGACCCCATCCCTGACAACACTCTCACCAACACCCTTACCTTCAGCCAGGCAGAAACTTCCAGATCATGGGTCAGAATGGCCCATCGTGGTGGTGGTGGGGGAATCTGTCCCTGCTCATGGTCCCCTCATCTCTCACACAACCCAAATCCCAGGCCACTTCCTGCAGTTAAGCAGACCCATATTCCACACTGCTCTATGTCAGAGCATCACAGATCTGCCCCGTTTTTGGGCAGAAAGTCGGGGCATGCCTGGATTAAATAGGAGACATAGAGTAAAGGCTGCGGAGGGAGCCCTTCCTCTCTGTTAACTCCTTTCACAAAGGCACAACCCAGAGGTTTGCTCAGTTCCAGACAACTCAGGGCCTTAAGTTCCAGAGTTGAAAACTGCCCTGGAGTTGTGGGGAAATTTCATGGGTGCAGGACAGGGTAGACGGGAGGCTGTGCCTTGGGGTTTTTCTTTATGGGAACACAGAGGGAGCCCCAAGGCCCCTGTGAACATGTTGCCTGCTTCCTCTCTATCACATAGAGTTGCCCGAGTCCCCTCTTCTGGGCTCACTCCTACAGCTGGGTCTCTCTTTGACTGCTTCAGTTTCAGTGTCTGCCAAGCACCCAGACCCAGAAAGTCCCAGAGAAAGCCCCTGAGGGGGAATGTTTTAAAGGAAAGCGCACTGAAAAATATGCATTGTCTGGGGTCCAAGGGAGCCTGATACTGTGAGGGACAGTATCAGGAAAAGTGTACCCCCCCCCTGCAAAGGGCTGGTACAGCAGCAGGAGAGAGAGGACCTCCAGCCTGAGCTGTCGGCCAGGAAGCATCCTTCTCAGAGCCCCTTTGGGCCTCCGGTGCCTAGACAAGCCATCTGTGCCCCTTCCGATCACGGGCACTGCAGGGAGGTGGAACTCAGTGGGACCACTCTGGGGAGTTTTTGAGAATGGTGCTTGTTCTACTCCTGCTCTCTGCCTTTAAACCCCAAATGGGGCATTGTGAGACTTGGGGCTACCTCACCCAGGCGTCACTGTCAGTTACACAAGATATTCAACCCAGAGGTCACTGGCAATTATACAAGATGTCTTGCCCCAAGACAATTGTTAAGCACTTAAGATGTTCCGCCCCAGGTCCATTCTCAATGGTTCTGGATGTTCCACCCGAGAGCTACTGTCAATCATACAAGATGTCCCGCCTCGGATTTACTGTCAGTCATAAAAGATATCTCACCCAGGGTCCGGTGTCAGTTCTACAGGATGTCCCGCCCAGGACTCATTGTCACACAGGCTGTCCCACCCAGGTCCCACTGTCAATCACACAGGATGTCCTACTCAGAGCCCACGTCAGTCATACAAGATGTCCCACTCAGAGACCGTCACAGTTGGGGAATGGGGACCCAGGGGGTACAGCATTCTGCTTCTCCTTCTCCTGTGCTCAAACACCCACAGATTTACAGAGTTGTCACCACCCCGGAAGAATCTCACTGTCATCTGCCTCCAAATAGCCTATCACAGCACTGAGCTGCTTCCAGAACATTCTTGCTCCTGAAAAGTGGGGTGACTGTTACCTACACCCTGAAATGTGAAGTAATCAGTTGTGACCTGGGGGGCAGCTGACTCTAATGACTATGGAGGAAGTGGGGAGGACCCTACTTTTCCTCCCAGGTCAAGAACTTCCTGTCAGATGTGGTGCAGATGCCCAGATGGGAAACCTCAGTGTAGCTGGATCTAGGCCTGTCTTCAGAGGGCTCAGGACATGGGTCCTGTCCAGGGGAATCCAAGAATGGGGGAAAGTGGGTGTGGTGCTAACTGAGGGGCATGGGGGACAGTACCTAGAAGCCTGCACATGGGTTCTGTTGGAAAGTGAGTCCAGGGTGAGCCTCTTCTCTGAGACCCCACACAGGTCGGGGTAGAAAGAGGGCTCTGGGATAGCAGTGGGTGGTGTCTGCCTCTTTCTGCTTCCCTGGGTACAGTGGAAACCATGTGGGGTGACAGGAAGGAGGGTGCACCCTGCGTGGCTTCCTGTGGTAGCGGCTGATGGCACCTCCCACATGGCCCGTATCAGCCTGTGTCACCTTCCCATCATGGTGAGTATGACCACAGCTGTGTCCTGACCCGCTCTAGGATTCACCTGGGATCACAGGACATGGATTGTGTCACTTGTGGAAGTTGGCAGGGAATGAATAGGCACCTTTGGGTGACTTTTCAAATGGACTGTGTTTGACTTCTTATCTTTGGACGTGAGCTGCCACATTTAGCAGTGCTTAGGGCTTACTCCTGACTCTGTGCTCAGGATCACTCTCTCACCATATGGTATGCTGGAAATCCAACCTGGATCAGCTGTGTGCAAGGCAAAAAGAGCCTTAACTATTGAGTAATCTCTCTGACCCACTGACTGGCTTCTTCACTGCCTTTAACTCATCTTCCTTAGAGGGGGTGAGTAGCCATAATTGTAACAGAGATGATCAGATGAGAAAACCACCTCTGGAAATGGGGATCTTCTACTCTAGCAAATCTGTGATAAAATAAATAGATATCAGATGTTGTTCCCTGCTGTCCTGAGTCCAAGAAAACCCTATGCTATACTGGGGAGTGAGTTAGCGGGTACGGTGTACCCCATGTTTCCTTATAGAACCTGCCAGGATGTGGCTCTGCTCTCTGATATCTGAAGGAGTACCATGAAGTTGGAGTCACCCTCCTGCCCTTTAGCAGGTCTGGAACTCACCCTCCTTTACTTCTGAGAAGAGGCTCCACATCCAGGATGGGGCTGGATGCAGCCCATTGGCATTTGTGGGGGCACCTGATTGGTGTGACTCGCAGGGACAGCCACAGCACCCCCCTGACTGCACGGTGCTTCCCCGGATATAGGGACATGTGGTCACAGCACCACTTGGAAGGAGGGGAAAGCGCGCACCCCAGTTTCACCATGAAACCACAGATGTATCTCTTCCCCTTGGCCACAGTGGTGGAGGGAAGCAGAGGCCCCAGCTTCTCACGGAAGAGGAGATGTGGGGGGAGCTAGGTGGGGCAACGGGGAGACAAGAAGTCTCAGACTATGTCTGTCATTATGACCTTGGAAGCTTGAGGAGCCCTGGGTTAGTTCCCTGAGACTCAGTTTCCCTGTTCCTCAGATGTCCACCCTGCCTCTCTCTCCTCAGGACAGTCACCCACTATCCCCTCTGCTCAGGGGTTTTCCTTGGTGAAGCTTGGTTCTTGGGGCCTTTGTGAGGCTGTGACCCGGTCTGAGATGTGACCTGGGCTGGGCCAGTGATGTTTGTGGAGACACAGGGTATCCGACAGACACAGGGCCCCAAGGCAGGAAGTCTCGCCCCTGCCTCACACAGACACTGCAAGACAACACCCCACGGAGGCTAGTTTTGTACTTCCTTCTGCCATGAAGGCTCTCCACATCTGGGGACTAAAAAAAATTCCACAAAGTCCCTTCATATCTGAGGCCCCAAAAATGTCACAAAATCTCCTCATATCTGGGTACCCAATAATGCCACAAAGTCCCCTCACATCTAGGGAACTGACTAATGCCACAGTCCCGTGGGGGTACCTGGATAGGGCAGGGCAGTGTCAGGAGCTCCTATTGACAACTGTCTGACCTCCAGGGAATACCCAGCTCTGACATTTTACTTCCCCTGGCCTCCTCCTTCTTTACTGTGGGCACTTCTCTGTCCTGTTATTTATTTTTATGTAGTTTCATTTGTTTAATCTTATGGTTTTTTTGTTTGTTTGTTTTTGGGTCACACCCAGCAACGCTCAGGGGTTACTTTTGGCTCTATGCTCAGAAATCGCTCCTAGCAGGCTCGGGGGACCATATGGGATGCAAGGATTTGAACCACTGTCCTTCTGCATGCAAGGCAAACACCCTAACTCCATGCTATCTCTCCAGCCCTAACTTAGATTTTAATTTTTATTTTAACCCCGGTGGTGTTCAGGGCCTACTCCTGCTCTGCACTCAGGGATTCCTCCTGGCAGTGCTCAGGGGATCATTGGAGGTATCAGGGATCGAACCCTGGTGGGCTGCATTTGAGTCAGGTACCCTCCCCACTGTATTTCCACTTCAACCCTGAAGGCTTTGTAGGTAGAAGAGAAACCATTCAGAAAAGGCCTGTGCTGAGTCTTCTTGTTGCTTCCCTAAAACCTCTGAAAAAGCCTCAACCCTGTTCTTACTCGTACCAGAGGCCTGGAGCAGAGCCGCCCAAGAAACTAGGTCCTGGTGGTGGCCTGGAAGAGCCAATAACAAAGTGTTCCAGTTTCTCCTGGAGGCTCATAAATTCAGCTGTCTGGGACAGTCTGGAGATACCCTGGTGCCACAGGGATCATGATACTGAGGGGTTCCCAGAACATGTTTCCTCTTGCCTCCACCTAAATTGAACACCCCCACTGTCCCGGCCATCCAACCTGGTCCATGAGATCAGAGAGGCCACCCCTTCCTGAATCTGGGGTGGGTCCCAGAATTCCTCGAGGTAGCCTCGGATCTCTGTTCTTGCCTCTGTTCCCAGATTCAGCATGTGGGTGACAAACAGCAGGACATTCTCATCTGTGAGTCTTTAATCGAAAGGGATCTGCTTGTGTCCATAGAAATAGGGACGCTTTTACACTCACTGGCTTGACAAGAAACCAGGTCCAAGGCAGAATGGGGGACCCGATGAGAGGCTACCCCTGTATACATGTTCTTTCCAGTACACAGACTGACAGGACGGCGGCATGGCCTTTCACCCACCACTGAGGACCCCAGATAGCACCTGCCCCGGAGGAGGCACAAATGGGCACACAGCCTTTCAGACACACTCATGGGTTGTCAAGGCAGATACAGCTATGCTGCCCGCCTCTGGGTGACTGCTGTGGCATTTTAAACACCCCAGAACAGGTATTAGGTGATACAGGCTAGATACAATAAATCATCGGCAGTGCCGACAGCTCCACTGGGCCTGGGACAGGGCCAGTCATTGTATGTTTTCTTCTTTTTCTTTTAATTAGGTTTTTGGGCCACACCCAGCAGCGTTCAGGGATTACTCCTGGCTCTGTGCTCAGGAATCACTCCTGGCAGGCTCGGGGACCCAAAGGGATGCTAGGGTTCAAAGTCAGGTCACACGCGTGCAAGGCAAATGTCCTCATCTCTGTGCTTTGGGATTCACAGTGGGGTATCCTGCTAGCCAGAAGGTGATGCTACAGAGGACTAGAGAGGACCCTGGGGTCACAGTGCTGGCTCCGGGCTCAGGTCTGTAGGCTCAGGCCTGCCATGGTGTTTGGGGAGCACAGTCAGCCTAGTCTGAGGGTGTTGGGCAGTCTGCTCAGAGTCCTCCTGGAGTATGAGGAAGGGTAGCTGGAAAAGGTTCTGGAAACTGCTTGTGCACAAGTCTGGTCACCTGCGCATGGAGCCCTGAGGCCACTGGTAAGAACCCAGCACCCACTGCTCCCCCACTCCCTTGCCGACAGGGGAACTCAAAGCTTCTTCCGGGGACAGAGTAAACGCATACAGGTCATGGGGAAAATGGCTTAGAAATTAAAATCTGTTCTGGAAAATGTTTGATTTCTGTGCTCCTTTCACAGGCCCGGAGTTGTGATCTCAGAGGCATGAGAAAGCCACAAGCACAGCTAGGTGTGACCCCCAAAGCCAAAAAACCCAAACTCAAACCAAGCAGCATGTTGGGTTTAGAGAGATTCGGGGGTCAGGGTCAGGACCATAGGCCCAGCATGGCTTGGAGCCACAGTTCCAGCATGTGGAGCTGTGCAAAGCCTTCCCCCAAGGTCTCAGCTCCTGGGGCCCCATGGCAGGATAGGGGGAGCCCTAGGATGGTTGGAGAAAGGGGGTCCTTTTGAGTAAGTCTCCTGAAACACTTCATTGCTCTGCTTGCACCCCCTTGCCAGCACTGCTGTTTTTTTCTCAGGGAGGATCCAAAGATAAAAGGGGTGCTACTCTCTTCCTGGGCTGAATCAACTGGGCTCAGAGGCTGGGTTGCTTTTCTCTTCCAGAGGAATGAGGTTCAGGGCCACTGTGTCACTACTCGAAGAAACAGCTGCAACTTCAGGAGCCACGTGGCTTGTCTGTTCTGTCCTGTCCTGCTGTGACTTGTCCTATACTGTCCTGTTCCATCCTGTCCTGACCTGTCTACTCTGGTCTGACTTGTTCTATCCTAACTTGTCCCATCCTGTCCTATTCCGTTCAAACCCATCTTGTCCTGTCCTATCCTGACTGGCTTTCTTTCTTGTTTAATTTTTTTTTTTGTCACATCCAGCGGGGTGGATCCATGGGTTCATCCTGGCTCTGAGCTCAGAAATCGCTTCTGGCAGGCTCGGGGGACCATATGGGATGCCGGGAATTAAACCTGGGTTCTTCCTGGGTTGGCTATGAGCAAGGCAAACACTCTACTTCTGTGCTATCACTCCAGCCTTTCTTTTATTATTATTATTATTATTATTTTCTCCCCTTTTGGTCTCTGAGCACTGCTTGGGGATCTGGAATACTTGGTCAAATGAGCCAGTGGGTAAGGGGTAGGGGGGGAGGATGGGGGGAACCACCGGAGTGAGTCTAGGGTGACAATGCTTTTTAGGCATGGTCGGGCTGGAGTCTGGGGTGACAACGCTCTGTAAATGTGGGGCTGGAGGTGGCAGACATGGGATCACATCTCAGAGTCATGTTAGAGTAAAGGTCTGAAGCAAAGCCTCCTTCCCCATCTGGCCCATAGTACCCCATGCCAGCCCTTGCAGCCAGATATGCCCTATGGCATCTCAGCTGCTCTCGTAAGGGCAGAGAAATGTTCCTCACGCACCCAGTTATCACTCTGGGGACAGTGAAAACCCAAGTGGGACAGGATTTGTTCTTGGAGGCAGCCAAGTCTCCACACACTGCAAGTCAACTTCTGCCACTTCCAACGGCAGCGGAATGATGCACAGAGGCAGGACTGTCCCATCCATCACAGCAGATGGGCCTCCGGCCCCACAGGGCTGCAACTGGACATTTGTCATTCAGTGCAGCGATCAGAGACCCAAGTCAGCTTTTCTCCCTTCCGAGGTAGCAGGACTAGCAAAGATTGAGGCAGCGGGACTAGCAAAGAGGTTGAGGTGTTTGGTGTTTGTGCATCTAAACACCAGGGGGACTCAACTCTCAGTGACACAGAAGCAGAAGGAAACTGTGCTGCCTGATATGACCCCACTGTGGTCGTTTGTAGCAATTTTGGGGGGACACTTTTTGCTTTTTCATTTACAGCTTGATTTTCAGAGACTGCAAGTTTATTATTATTATTTTTTTCTTCCTGAAAGGGGGTGATGAGCCATGTCGGTGTGGGGCTCAGTGCTGAGCCGAAAGCAGAGGGGAGATGTTATCTGCATTATTGGGCAAAGGCTAATGTTCTCACTTCCTATTTTCAATTTTTCTATTTTTTTTCCCTCAACATTCTCACACAAACTTGATTATAAAGAGATAAAAACACCAGCAGGAGAGTCTTAAGATCAAAGAACTCATTTCTGAGTCATGTGATCACCCCTGACTGCAGACCTCCCCCCTCTGCCTTGCTAGGATCAGGACTCTTAACAGTGCTTCCGGGTCCCCTCCCCTTAGCCAGCCTTCTGCATTGACTTGACTTTCACTGGTTACTCCCCACCCCCTCTGGACTGTTTTGGGACTGAGAAATGCTGCAGAAGAGAGGGAGAGCACGCCATTAATCTCCCCAGGGACAAAGTACAACTCCTTAGCAAAGAAGTTACAAAACTTCCTAGCAAAGTGATCCCACAAGCCAAGAAAACCTGCACAAACCCATGTCTTAAAGGACTACGATCTTTTGGTGGAACCAACACCACTGAGTTTGCTTTTTTGCAGCAAAAGCCATAAAGGACCACATAGGACGGCACCTGGGTGTTCGTGCGAATCCAGACATTGGGCTGTTGTTAGCTCAGATCTGGTCCCCTGAGACTTTCCAGGAAACACTAAGGGAACTTTCTAGCAGAAAGTCAGGCCACCTGGAGAGACCCAAAGGCCTGTCTGTGGTGGCAGTGTCCAGATGGTTCATGATTCAATTAGGGCCCCTTGGCTCATCTACAAAGCCCACTTGGAAAGGGTCTCATGATTTGATTATTACCTCAGCAGTATCTCCCTCACACTAAGTGGCTTTATGCATGAGTTATCAGTCTCTGGCCAGAGGCTTCAGATCTAGGGGCTTTGGGAGCGGCAGGGCAGTCACTGCCTACTCACCCCTCCATACACTCATCCCAAAATGGTCCAGGCGGGCATTATAGAGAAGCAAAAAGATGGTGGGTGGTTCCCATGTTGACTCTCTTTTCTGCAGACAGGCTGGACCCCAGGGGATCATTCTTGAAGAGTCCTGCCTAGTCCTACCCAACTTGGAGCAGCTGAATGGACAATTTCATGATCTTGGACTGTCCAGCTGTGCACAGGGAACAGCTAGCAGCCATGCTGACAGGCGACAACCCCTTGCTGCTAACATCAGGAAAAAGATGCCCTGAAGACTGGCCCTTCTTCCCCCTCAAAAATCCAAGGGGTGGCCAGAGTGATAGCACAGGGGGGAAGGCTTTTGCCTTGCATGCAGCCAACCTGACTTCACTCCCTGACATCCCATATGATCCCCCAAGCACCACTATGAGTGATTCCTGAGTGTAGAGCCAGGAGTAACCCCTGAGTATTGTTAGGTGTGGCCCCCCCCCCAAATTCTGAGTCAACACAAAGGTTTGTGTGTGTCTGTCTGAGAACCTTTCTATGATGCTGGGGCAGGGAGCAGTAGGAACCAGAGGAAGGGGTATGTACCTCTCCCCCCTCCCTGAATACCAAAGGCAGTGTTCCAACAAGAACAGAGCTGTGGGTACCTCTAAGCACTGTTGGGTGAGGTCCAAGTCCCCCCCCCAACAAAATAAATAGATACAAAGAGGTTAAAAGTGAAAGGATGGAAAGAGATATATCATGAGAAGACTCCTAAAATGAACACAGAAGTGGCTCTGTTTATATGCAAGTAGACTTCACAAGAAAATTCCAAATGTGAGAAAGATGATATTAAAATAGCCCAAGAGGTTGTCAACTTGTCAAAGACAGAGAGAAACTCTGACCAAACAACGGAGCTCAAAATATATAGTGCAGGAACCCCCAGAACTGCAGGGTAAAGAGCAAAGTTCATAGTTATGTTTGGGGATTTCACTAGCCTTCTCCCAGGAGCAGGTAGAAGAGGCACAGAGACCAGTTAGAGGAGGGTCACCCCAGGTCACTCGCACAACTAGAATTTAAAAACAGCAGAATACAGACTCTCTCTGACCTCCTCTGGAGCTCAGGCCAAGAGATGCTGCCTTATGTGGTATCAAGCAAAACTCTGTGCATTTAAACAGTCCTTAAAAGCCATTGGAAGGAAGGCACGTTCCTTGTCCACAAGGAGATTAACTAAGTGTTCTATTAGGGCAATCTGAGGAAAAAAAAATCCATAAATCTTCCAATAGAAACAAAAGCAAACTCCGTAGCAACACCGGGACTTATTGTCAAAGAGAATCCAAATGAAACCACAACATATCAAATGTTGTGAACCGAAGGTAAAGGAGCCTTGAGCAGGGCACAGCCATGATGAAATGCTTTCATTAGAGGAAGGAGGAAGAGACCAAACTTCTTCTCTTTGTCTGTGCTCCTCTTAAAAACTAGAAACACAGAGCAAATGAAACCCAAAGGGAGGAAGTGAGAAGTAGCACGGCTTAACATGGCAATCAATGAAACAGAAAATAATCATAAAGGAAATTAATACAATCATGGTTCAAGTTCCTTGAGCAGATAAATAGAATTGAGAGAGTTTTTTTTTTTTTTATCAAGTGACAGAAAACACAAATGACCTATTTCAGGTAATAGAAGGTACTGAGCAGGATCTACAGATATAGAGAGATAACAGGAAAACATTATTCATCACTTTCTGTCAATACATTTGGCAACAAAGGTAGACGCAGAATCATTTATTTTTTCCAAAAGAGATGCTCCAGAAAGAAAGATAACTAGTATAGTCTGACACACATATGAAAGAAATTGCATTCATACTCTCAACCCTTCCAAAGAAAGAAGGGTTTGGTGATTTCTGTGATGAATTCTACCAAACATTTAAAAAAGAGAAGTAGAGATCATTTCAAACTAACTTCTCCAGGAAAGGGCCCAAGGAATAGCAGCAATGCCCAGGAAAACATCCAACCCAGATTAGCCAAAGGAATGAGGCGACAATTTCCACCACTTTCTTTTCTAAGCACAAAAGCAGACAAGCCATATTTACAGAGCTGTGATGCTACAGTTTGCATCTGACACTCAAGAGGCATTGGTGCCTAAGAAACCAGGTTGGTTTTGCTTGGTGGGTACAAAATCAATTGTGGTTTGTCAAGTTCACACTTCCAAAAGGGGCAGTGCAATATCTATGTAAAAAGCATGTTCCTGTGCCTCCTATCATTCCCATTGCTCATTGATCCACTGCTGGATCAGGTAGTCCTGACCTGAGCCTGAGGAAGGCAGCCCTAGGTAGCCCCCCACCCCTATCATTGCACTGATGTGATGTGATGTTTGCTTTGTATTTTGTTTTATTTTGGGACCACAAGAGTGCTATTTGGAGCTTACTCCTGAATCTATGCTCAGGAATCACTCTTGGGGGGACTTGGAGGGAACCCCATGAGGTGTTTAGGATTGAATTTAGGTCGGCCACGTGTAAGGCCAGTGCCCTCCCTGCTGTGCTATGACTCCAGCTCAATAAAATTCTGATACACAGACCCACCCCCCATTTCCTGAAATCGGGGGCATGGAAAGAGTGGGTACTACCATTTTCCATCCGTCACAGGAGCACTGGGTACTGTGCACAGACAAGGAGGATGGCAGAGGCAGGCACTTCGGAAGGGGTGAAAAGTGTCTCCCTGTGTGTGTGGGTGGAATCAGCTATTCTCTGATACAAAAGCCCCAACCCCGGTTGGTCAAAGGACAGACACATTTCTGG
>PVKC010047214.1:0-11103 GCA_004027635.1 Crocidura indochinensis | reverse complement strand
GCCCCGGGTTCAATTTGTTTTAAAACTTTTCAAATCTATGATCAAATTTATCTTTACATTTTTATAAAATTTTTAAATCAGTCAATGCTATTAATTAAAAATTAAAAGGACATTCTACCAACCACAGTATTTACCAATTTATGAAAACTTCTTGACCGGCTGATGGGGTGCTGTGACCCAGTGATTTTCTTCGGGCTCTTTACTGTATATCGATCAAGTCCCTGAGGCAGCACACATTTACTTATGAGTCAATGAATCATTAGCTTAGCATATTAAAACATATAAGAAAATATCCAGAATGAAAACTCATTAAGAGTTAAAATTTCTGGCACTTTATACATACTTATAAATAAAAATGATTTGTTTAAATGATCTTTATATATGCAGTAAAAGATGATTTGAAACATCATAAATTGACAACACTGTATTCAATTATTCAAATTTTACCTCAATTTATTAAAATGTAAAATGATTTATATATTTAAGAAATCTACTTTGGCCTGGTATCCAAACTTAAATGTTTAACTAAATTTCACTATATCACAGCATTAAAATAAAATTTTTACTAACTAAAGTTAATTTAAAATGATTTCAACTTCTTAGAATTTGTTCACATGATGGCATCTTTAAAATTATCATTGCAAATGAAATAAGTATACGGAGTGACAATCTTAATTTAATAATTATACAAACAAAGCCAATTAAATAAATGTCTGATTTCAGTTTATTCCTATGAACAACACACCAATTTAATATATTGAAGTCAAAGTGGAATTAATGAAGGAAGCCATTTAGATATAAGCACTAGCTTGATTCTGATGTCTCAGATCTTCGCAGTCTATGAGGCAAAGTCTAGGAAGCTAAAAGTCACATGGATGTCGGTTGCCTTGAGAAAACAAAGTAGTACAAAATCTTGCAAAAAATTCTGCATTCCAGTTATCATTGAATATAATCAGAAAGCTCCATGATCTTTACCAAGTCTTTCAAATGTGTCTCTGTGTTAACCATTTAACTCTGACAAATCTGAGAAAACTGTGAAATCCCATTAGCAATTTCACAAATATGTGATGATACATAAAATGATTAATAATCTAAATTTATTTACCCATTGGGAATCTTTATATCTGAATAGGCCAATCAAAGATTTATGTTCCCACTCTCAACATATGGAAGTTCCTGTCAGAAGGAAGCAATTACTACACTACACTTTCTAAAAAGCCTGCTTTAGGCTACAAAAAAGGCTTTAGTTGATGGAGAAAGAGGCATTAAAAAGCAAACATACTGAGATTTCCTTAAATTTTTATTTAATTTAGAACAAAATGTGGAAAGAAATCATCTACTTTGCATTTTATATGTTCAGAAAAAAAAAACTAAGTCAGTTAAAACGTCATAAACATGGAAATTCTTGCTTTAAAATATTTGTCAATTATTTTCCACATTTTGTTACTTTTCTTGGATCATACAGTTGTATTACTTTGTAAATTGCATTTCTAATTTGAAAGCCAGATAAAATTCATTCGGATAGCAAAGGAAGTTGAAATAGAAAAAAATACTTGATTTCAGAAATCTAAATCTAAATTTGTTTATATATAATGCCAAGGGACTAAAATGATTATGACATTCAATTTATCAGTCATAAATATATAGTACAATAGTGTTCTTATTTAATGTAAATCATGTATATCATAAATGTATATATTCAGTATATCTATTCAATATCTAGAATAAATAAATAAACTTTCACATATTATATAATAGAAAGTAATCTGTAATTAATATTTTAAATAATATACACATTAATTCTAATAGGATATTTTACTTTTCAATAAAGGCTTTTATTGTTACATCTGGAAAATAAATCTCAAAGATCATGGCTATTATGAAAATTTATTGAGATAGTTTACAGAGACTGAAAGATTTAGGGACCTATCTCTCGTAATGTGGGAGAAATGCATGTATCACTTGTTATTTTGCTATGTAGGACTCACTTTTATGGAATGATGCTGATATACTAAGGTCAGAAATGATTTTGTAAAAGTCCTATAAAAACCAGTGATGCAAAATAAACTTGGTACACTAGTAGTAGGCGGCTAGGGGTGGAGGTATGGGATGCATGCTGGGAACTATGATGGAAAGAGGGCAACACTGGTGGTATGGGTGACCCTGATTTACTGTCATTATATGCCTGAAATAAAACTGTGAGCAATTTATAATTAGCAATGGTCTCAGTACAATTTAAAACAAAACAAAGCAAACAAACAAAAAACCCATGATGGAGGAAAGTGGTACATAGCTAAAGCATAGACTTAACAGCAGCACTGTAGAAAACATATTTGAACTACTAGCACTAAACTTTGAAATGTACCTATCAAGGTGGCAAACTGAAGAGGCAGTAAAAGGAATGCAGAAATGCTGCTGAAGGAAGGTTAATATTGGAGTCATACTGTATGTCTAAGACTTATCTATAAGGAACTTTATAAATTACAGGTCATTAATTAAATTAGATTCCTTTTTTTTTTTTAGAAACCCATATAATTGTAGAGGTCAACTCTCGTAAAGTTCACTGCAGTGCTCATGGTTTCCTGAACATAAACGCCATCAATCCATGAACTCAGTCAATAAGGAACACTTCCAAGTGTGGCCTGATTTTAATAAAAACATGCAATAGAAGGTGTAGTGAATTGGGAGAATGTGTGAAAATGATTTATTTAGAGTAAGATGTGAAGTGTTTCATTTTGTAATTTGAGGGTACTTTAATGCTGAATAGAAGTGATAGGAACAAAGATATCGATGATATTACATGAGTTATAACTGAAGAATGGAAAACTAAAAAGAGGGACTGTGTAAGAGGGTTAGATCAAATCCACATAGTAGGTTATAGGCTGTTGACTGATTTATTTTTGTATTTGAGAATTCATATTTTAGTAAATTTTAAATGAAGATATTCAATTTGAGTAAGTGGGGAAAGTTGAAGGCTCTTGCAAGCAAGAGAATAGAAACATAAGAGTGAAGACAAGAGTACATATTCAGAGAAAAAATGTAATTTTTAACTTATGGTACTAGGATTGTGTTTTGAATGTATAAACTATAGCCAAGCATTCTTATATAAAAAATGAACCTAATTTATAGATGAAAACATTGAACACAAAACAGAAATCCCATGTTCATCACTATTTATATTGACCTCAGTCTAGAAATAATCATCAGTAAAGAACAATTGACTTTGCTGTATTGAAAAGTTAGCTGATTTGTCTTTCTTAACTGTATCCTTTTTAGAGCAAAGACACAGCTGGACCTCCATAAGTAATAGTTCAATGCGAAGAAGCTATTTATCATTATCTGATATTTATTATCTGCTATTTCTTGATTATTTCTCTATGACTTATTCCTTTATGTGTGAATATGATTAGAGAAAGGAAAACATATTTTAGAACGAGCTCCAAAATATTGTTTTTCAAGCTATTTTCACATGCCAATAACTCCTTATCATGTAACAGATGCTGTTTCTGCTTTGTGATATCTGTGCCTAATTTTGCTGAAATTGCTATCCATCATCAATTCTAGGAGCCCCATGGCATCTTGTGACATTTGAAGATCAATTGCTACTGAAGTCAATTATAAAAAGCTTTGTTTTAATGGACTTATAATTGATACTGGTGTTTTCTATTTTAAGAATTTGCTCAGAATATCCAGATCATTATTTTCAGTCAAACTCTGTAGAAAAGTATGGATCTTGTCTCAGAAAGCTAAATTCTTTATTAAGGTTTTTAAGAATCTAAACATTGATATGAGTTTTGTTGAGTATAAATGATAAGATTCTCTTCAGTTTTTACAAATGTTTCTTATACAATTATCTTTTTGTTTAAAAAATATGACCAAATCAATATATGTTACTTTTCTCTATGTGTGTTTTAATAAAAATGACCTAGTAGAGCTTTTGGTTTGCAACATCACTCTCAATTACATTTGCTGTACTCAAAGTAAAACCACTAGTAAGTCTTGTTATTCTCTGATATCCCTAGTCACACTAAGAATCAAATGGTATTTTTAATATTTAATGAGTAGCACATTTAAGCTAAATGCAAATATTCTATTATTATTTAGATATAATACAATCATGGTAAGATATAGAATTTCTTTTAATATTTAGTGTATTGGGGAGTTAAATATTGAGTATTATATTTTTCTCATCAAATTATTTCTAATTGTCAGGTAACCCCAAGAACATATAATAACACATTTTGGAAAGGATATAGATAAATTCCTTGCACTAGAAAATATATAATTTGCTAATAAAAAATAAAAATAGTAAAGAAATTTAATTGTAAAATGCTTTTAAAGTTTGCCAGAAATTTTTATCTTTCTTTTCTTATTTTTTCTTCATGGGGAGGTCAGAGGTGACTGCAAAGTTAGGCTCTGTGCCCTGCATCCAATATACAAGTATTTTTAACCAATTGGGCCAAAGTATTTAATGCTGATGTCCAGTAATGCAGCATTGAACAGTTCCTACTGTTCTGGGCAATACAGCCTTAGGGATGTAGCTCAGAGTCTGTAAGTTAGGCATTTGCTTTCGACCCATAAGCCAATGCTTTAACTTTAATCAATTTTTTTTATTACAGATAAGTAGGGGCTGAAGAACTAACAAAATGGTTAAGACATGTTTTGTACATTGTTGACCCTGTTTCTACTCTATTTATCTTCAGAGTTCCATATAGTCTTCCAGCATTGCCAGGAGTAATTTTTGAGTGGAGAACCATGAGTGATAAAAATGAAGCAGCTACAACAAAAATTTTCCTAATATAAACAAGGAGCTATGATTTATTATATGTATGTTTCAAAAATGTGATAAATATATTTCCCAAATCAGGCAATTATGACACATGTGGAAATAGATCCAAGATAATCTACTATATAAGAACAATCAAATACATTGTCCTAAGCCCCCAAATAAATTAGTGAATTAGGAAAAAATATAAAACCTAGGTTTCTAAATTTTCAGACAAAAATATTAAATCAGAGATTTTAGTATGAATAAACATTGGGAAGCATTGAGATGTGCTAAGGTTTGGAAGATCATTTACAACTGCCAAGGATTTCAGATAGATAGATGCTTAAATATCAATGAAATATAATTGAGAAATCTGGCATTCAATAACAGAAATATGATATCAATTTTTATATAATAGTTCTTCAAACTATATTTTACATCCTCTACAATCTACATAATGATTACCATGAATAGAACAGATACATGTGAAGTGAACATAACCGTGATAATAACAAGACCTACTAAATCTCATTGTATTACAAACACACATATTATTCATATATACAGTAGTGTTTAATAACCTTGATGGAGATGACAAGAAAAGAATATTGTGAGCAAAAAATAGTTAATAATCATATTTAGCACTATAAAAAACAGACAGAGGCACTAGGGAATCAGCTATTACTGAAGAAATAACACGCAAAACAGATGAAGCTGGTGTCAGAATAAACATATTAATATGTCTTAAGTTTACATGCTTCAAATAAAGTTGACAAAATATACCTTATTGAACATTAATACTTTATTGTACACTTTATAAGACATGCCCCAAAGTTATTGTACCTTTAAATCCCTACTACCATTACATAAGATGTATTCAAAAGTTTCTTTGGGGGCCCAGGAGATAGCATGGAGGTAAAGCATTTGCCTTTCATGCAAAAGGTCATCGGTTCGAATCCCGGAGCCCCATATGGTCCCCCGTGCCTGCCAAGAGCAATTTCTGAGCATGAAGCCAGGAGTAACCCCTGAGCACTGCCAGGTGTGACCCAAAAAAAAAAGTTTCTTTGTTTTATGAGTGCATAAAAATGTTCAAGTTTAGTAATGGAAAATTATGCTATTTTTATATTTAAAATTTATCCATATATAATGTCTTCTGTGGAAGGAGACTCATTATAAAATAATGTATTTGAATTACATACCTGATGTGATGATTGGGAGATAACTCAACTGTTGGAGTACATCACCTGTGAATATGTTTGAAAGCGTCCTATATTGTAGTCCAAGAATCACATGGCTGGTAAGGCCCTCTTTTACGAATAACTCAGACAAAAATGGATATATTTTATAGGACCAGAACGATAGCACAGCAATAGTGTGTTTACCTTGTTCGCGGCTGACCCAGAACAGAAATGGGTTCGATCCATGGCGTCCCATATGGTCCCCTGAGCCAAATGTGATTTCAGAGCACATACCAGGAGTAACACCTGAGTCACCAGGCATGAGCCAAAATCCGATATCTATATCTATAGCTATATATAATTTAAATATTGTCTTTTACTTTAAAATTTTATACATTGCAAATATTATCTTATAAAGTATATTCATTATATATTGTGGTATTCCATATGTATATATTTATATGCATTTGCATATTTTTGGATTTAGTTCTGAAAGTAATTTAACTCATAAGGATTGCCATATTTACAACTAAAATGAATCTCTTTAAATATTATTCAATAAAATAGGTATTATTTAATAGGTCATTAAAGTTACTCTTTTACCCACTTCAGTACTTTGATTTTTTGTGTGTATGTGTAATAAAATCTCCATATGGGAGGCAAATGTAGCAGTTGTCCAGGTATAAAATATATGAGTTGAAATATATAACCCTAGGCTCTGCATTTTAAAATACTTTTACCAGAAATCAATTTTTAAGAATAAAATAAGAAATGAAAGAAAAAGTCATAAAATGGCTCTACATATAATATATCCATCAGTAGATTAATGTACCTGGTTTTTCAGCATTTCTATTTCAATTTTGATTTGGTCACTAGGCACTGTTTAATTCAGCATTTCTATGCTTTAATTTCCATGCACCTTTTCAATGCCCACTAAATTTTTTAATTTGTATTTATCTCCATTATTTAGCACATAATATTGTGGCATAATATGATGTAATAAATATGAAAATGATATGAAATTATTGCAATAAATATTCTACATATTACAACAGAAAACCTCATGTTAAGAAAAGGAATATTCATGTAAATGAAACTTCTTATATATTAGTATTTCAGACAAAAGAAATGACTTCTTTTTCCCCTCAGGTGAAAAGTCTGAATCTGCATTTAAATGGAAAGATGAATTCTAATTCACATTTCAGCTACTGGTATCAACAAAAAGAAATCAACTGCTGCTGAAAAGTTACCTTTAAAGTTATTGAATTTTACATATATGAAGAATTAGGTCTAACCAAATACAACTCAGAATAGCAGTTCCGCTTTATTTTTAATTTAGTCATCAAATGCTTTATTGCCAAACTCAGTAGTTATATTGTTATTTTAACAGTCCATTTTAATCTGAATTATATGTATGATAGAAATAACCATATATAGTAATTTACTCTTATATTTGATTTTGCTTAGTGTATTATTTTTCAGAACCATACTGTTCACTATAAAAATCATCATAAGGGTTGGAGAAATAGTACAGCAGGTAACTCATCTGTTTTGCAATTACTTTTCAAAACTGTATCTCCAAAATTCTATTTAACCTCAAGTTCCTCAGAGTGATTTCTAAGTGCAATCAGGAGTTTACCTAAGCACTTCAGGGTGTGGTCCAAAAAAAGAAATAAAATAACATCTTCTGCAATACTTTGTTATAATGAAAAACTACCAAATTCAGGCCATCTATTAAAATGTATCCTCTAGCAACTTTTAAGTTGCTTATGTTTATTTCATCTCAAATCACAAAAAAATGAGTTGAGCTATTTTCTATA
This sequence comes from Crocidura indochinensis, assembly GCA_004027635.1. NCBI lineage: Eukaryota > Metazoa > Chordata > Mammalia > Eulipotyphla > Soricidae > Crocidura > Crocidura indochinensis. The sequence continues at coordinate 3,337 of PVKC010047214.1, read as the reverse complement.
ACATCTAGTCATTTTGCTTATCAATTAATTTATTGTCCTATTTATAAAATACAGAATTCAACATACTAAAGTAATTTATAGAAGACAAAATTGAAAAAAATATTTGAATAAAGAAGTTTAACTGCTATCTTATGCGTTTTATCAGAAATCATAATGTTAAAAATAATATTGAATGTACTAACTCACTAAGTATTACATGTCACAAGTGGGAAAGAAACTTGGAAATGAATCGTCACCTCACATAAGAATCAGAAGTGTAATGAAATATTCTGTTAAACTCCATTTGCTTTATTTCTAGCAAAAGATTCTATGTATGTATATAATGATATCACCCGATTTCATTAAAGTGCTCATTTGTAACTTACTTTCTGAGCCCTCTCCTGTATATCAACATTTTATGACTATACTATGATAAAACATTGATTACTAATAAAATATCCATTTAATAAATTATACTTTAATAAATAACAAGATTTTCCCTCTCCAGAAGTGTCCTTCCCTCTCTATCCACTCAATTGATTCATAAATAGACAGTTGACAAAGATGATTTTTTTGTTTAAGGCTTGTTTTGATTTTATTTATATTTTATAGTTTGTATTTGTTGCTAGGAATTTGTCCCCCATACAGCTTCTATATTTCCAATTTTCTTTTAGATTCATGTATGTCTATATGCCTTCTTTTTTTTTAATAATATCTTCATTTTAAACATCATTACAAACATGACTGTAGTTGGGTTTCAGTCACAAAAAGAACACCCCTCTTTACCAATACTTTCCCACCACCAATGCTTCCCATCTCTCTACTCCCACACCTCCTGTTTATATATGAAACAGGTATTCTACTTCTCTCACTCATTAACATTGTCTTGGTAGTTGTTAGTGTATTATTTCTCTAATTGCACTCACCCATTCTTGAGGTGAGCTTCAAAATTTCATGACTTCATCTCTTCTATGTCTTCTTCATAACAGTTTAAATAGTAGCAGAGTTTTATATCACTTCTCTGTCAACATAGATATATGTACACCCTTTACTGTTCTCTTTTCATGATTGGATCAGAGTTCTTAGAAGCATTCAGGACTTTGGTGGGAGATTAGATGGTGAACACATATTTGAATATCAGCCTACCATCTGAATAGGGGCTTACTTACACATCTGTTATTATTCATAGGATGTGTGTGCAATCGTAGGGAGATCTTAGTCTCCCTTATAAAAAAAATTGACTACATGAATCAGATAGAAACCTTCATCACAGAGATACTTATCTACAAAAAATACTGAAATTATACCTATTGCAAGGGAATTGCCTCTAGGGAATTTGATGGAGGATAGGTTAACTAACTACACCAGCAAGACTGAGTGAGAAAGCTTCTTAACATGTCTGGTGAGAAATGTTACCAAATTTATTTTCTGTTTTGTTGAAAAAGAAAATTTGCTTGTAAGTTTCTCCACTTTCAGCGCTGAGTTCTTGTTCAGAAATATCATTTTCACCTATTATTAGTCCTAGTAGACCCTTATTTACTTCAGCTATCCTCAATACTCTTTGTGGCAATATTTCTACCCTGGGGTGAACCTCCAAGTCTTTGGTTCTATTGTCTCTAGGTGTTATTACCTATTATCTCTAGCAAAGCATCCTCCAACAATTGTGAAAACATAGAATCAACAAAGGAAAGAGAGAGAGAGAAAGAGAGAGAGAGAGAATACCCTGACTCATTCAAGGTGGGAGTGGGGGGATGGAGAGTAGAAAGGAATTGTGACAGGATGGGTGCACTGGTGAAGGATGGTGTATATTGCATAGCAGAAACAATAAACAATTTTGTAATTACAGTGTGCATAACAATAAACAATTTTGTAATTTCAGTGATTAAATAAAACACTTTGAAAAGAAAAACAAATGAAAATTTTGGTTTGATATGTGTTGCCCAGGACAATGTAAAAAAACAAATGCTGATCTGAGCCCTTTTTTTTTTCAATTTGGTCCTCTTTATCACTCATCCCAATGCACAGTATATGTTAAATAAAAACATATTCAGTATGCATTCCATCAAGTGTCAGAACCAAATATTTTGCCTTGAAAAATCATTTAATTTTGTATGGCTTTAAATCTAATATACTATATGCTCTATCATAATTGTACTATATGTCCCTATATAAAATAATTTTCTAATTGTGCATAAATGACATATACAATCAGCATTTTTATAACTTGATGTGTTTAGAAATATTTATCCTTTGATAATGAAACAAGGTATTTTCTCAAATATTCTTGGGCAGATACCTCAAGCCCAATGTCTAATATTCCAACATATCACACTACATATATTGAAAGGTCATATATCAGCATCAAATTTTGTTTTCCATATTCAATAGAATAAACATTATTCTGCAATTTAGAAGGTTATTATGTATCATTTTGTGTCATTGTGTTAGGAATTTATATTTTCTGCTAAGTACTACTTATTCAATTATCACCCAATGTGTATATCTTAATAAACAGATGCTTATAAAATTAACACAGTTACAAGGGATAAAAATGTAAGCAACATTTAACAATTAGCTCACTTGACTATTATATTCTAATTTATATTATCAATATCAACAGTAATGTTAATAAATAGGCCATTAATTGCCAAGCCTTTCTTGAAACTGCCACTGTTTTCCCTAGAAAATGAATATAAATAAGATGACACAGAGTTAGGTAACTATGAAAACACAAGTTTACTTGATTTCAACATTTATTCTTTTCACAAAACCCAATGCTTCTTATTTTAATTAATGTGACAGTTTATGCAAATCAATATATATAAATATATGTATTTTATCTTTTTTGAGGACTAGAGATAGTACAGTGGGTAGAGCTATTGCTTTGCATATGGCCAACCCAGCTCAATTTCAAGCGCCTCATAAGTTTTCTCTACTCACACGTGTGATGATCTCTGAGTGTAGAGAGCTCTAAACACTGCTAGCAGGATGTACCCTTAACCAGTAGAACAACAACAAAAACTACACAACAGTATTTTTCTTCTGAAAACAAAAATAGTCATTTCTAGTATAAATATAATTAAGACATAATGAAGCTAACTACATCTCATTCAATATATATGAATATATGTATTTATGTGCACATAAGTATGTATGTAATATACTAGCAAAGTGTATCAAAACTGTACATTTTTTGTATTAGGTAAGTGATGTTTAAACACACCATGCAATTTATTACTAACAATTAGTTTATCTCTTAGTTTAAACATTTATTCCAGCTTCTTTTCATAATCTAGTTTCTATGTCTCCCATGAACATTTAAAAATTCAGGGCCATCAATATGGATTTAATTAGCAAT
>PVKC010047213.1:0-11098 GCA_004027635.1 Crocidura indochinensis | reverse complement strand
TCCACAATGTTACTTTTGCGTATGCTCAAATCTCTCACACCACAGTTCCCTGTCAGAGGTACCCTAGGAATCCTGTCAGGTTTAGAAATATGTTCAGTGTCTATGAGAAATATTTTGATATTTTGTCAATTTTATGGGAGAATGAAGGAGAGAAAATTTTATATTTCCTGGAAAATTATGATAATTTTACAATGAAGTGATAATTATAATTTAGACACATAATTATTAATTATTAAACAACTACAATGAATATGACAACATAAGAAGTCGGAGCAAATGAAACAAAGCAAAGAAAAAGAGATAAGTAGAAAACCAAGAACAAAATACTCCCTAAATAATCACAAAAGTAACTTTAAAAACCTTCATGAATAAACCCACAAAGTCAAGAGTTTTCAGAATCTTGGACCCGGAGAGATAGCACAGCGGCTTTTGCCTTGCAAGCAGCTCATCCAGGACCAAAGGTGGTTGGTTTGAATTCCGGTGTCCCATATGGTTGCCCGTGCCTGCCACCAGGAGTTATTTCTGAGCAGACAGCCAGGAGTAGCCCCCTGAGCACCACCGGGTGTGGCCCAAAAACAAAACAAAAAAAGAGTTTTTAGAATCTATAAAATATCAGAATACAACAATATGCTCTCTCTAATAAATACATTTGGTATTGAATGATACAGAGGCGCTAGTAATGTGGCTCAGTGGCAAAGTTGATAACATTTCATTAATGATACTTGAGTTCTACACTCAGCAAAACAAACACACAGATAGTGTTAAGCTTTTGTCGTAAGAATGCTGTGAACTTCTATTTTCCTCTGCCCTACAAGAAATATTTTAAAAAATCCTTGAGTGTAAAATCCCTTTGAATTTACATCTTTTCTCTCTTTCTACTGGTTCATGGTTTTGTAGACACTCCCTTCTCACTTCCTTGTAGTTTTGGTGCCCTGCTGGCTCAGGAAATGAGCTTTGAGACTCTTGTCACATATTCCCTGATTTTCCTATCTTCCCCATGGTTGTGCCCTCCCATTCACCACATACTGAACCATTTGATGTATTTCTAAAGGCAAATGTCTTTTCATACATTCTTCTGAAAGCAACTTTGCAGTGCTCATTCATGAATGTCTGTACTTCTTTTTATTCTACTGAGAAGAATTTCATGATTTGGTTTCTGTATTTCCGGATACTCCTTTAGCAATCTCAGTACTTCAGAGTCTCCGATTTAGTCACACTGAGCCTCCTCTTTTAAATAAGGGATATAGCCCAAATAGTGGAGCACATCCAAGCCCACTTCACGCCATGCACCATTTCATACTCATCTCCCTGATGATGTCACTGATGGGTAGGAGCCCTAAAATACTATTGTAAATGGGTATGCTGTATAAACATCACCAACCCCAAAGATTGGGGTATTTATATTGGCATTTACTAGAATTTAAGGCATAAATTGTTCCCAGGACAAAAAAGCAACAAACCCAAATATTATTAAAATTAATTATATGATTCTTACATTGCTGGGATGTTTGATTGCTAAAAATATTTCGTGGAACATTGATCGATTGTATAATAAAAAATAAAGGTCTTTTTGTCAAGTGACTTGAAGACATTCTTTTTAAAATTCAGGATAATCTCTCTTATCTATAGTATACATAAACATTGAAGAAATGTAAATTTGTAAAGAAGTAATAACTCTACAATCCTTGACCCAGAATATAGGAAGGAGTTGGACAGAGGAAAATAAATTAATGGCATTAGCAAGAAGGGGAAGGGAAGCAATAGGGGGCAGAAGTCAGGGGCTTAAGTACATGGGTAACATAGAGCAGTGGCATAGGTCTATTTACAAAGCACAATGATGCAAACTACAATATTAAACACAAATGTGCCTGAGGAAAAGACTGGAGAAATTTGGAGACACTAGTAGAGAGAAGGTGCTGGAACACTCTATGCTTAAAATGCAAATGTGAATAACTTGGTAAATCATGGTGTCTTTCATAAAAAAATAAAATTTAAAAAGTAAAGTAAAATTCTCTTTCAATACTTGCTATACATTCATGAAAAATTTAGAGATAATCAAAAAGATGAAATATTAAGGGTTAAAATAACAAATGAGGTCAAAGACCTATACAATAAAAATGATAAATCAATACTACAATCAAGACAAATAGAAAAACATTCACATAAATGATTAGAATAGTTATATAGCCTAAGTCAATCTATAGATTTAATGAAATATGTATCAAAACACCAACGGTATTTTCTAAGGAAATAATACAATACATACTAAAGTGTCATGAAGGCACAAATTACTTAATTGCAAAGTAGTTCTGACACAACAGAATGAAAATAGAGGCATCATACTCCCTAACTTCACACTATATATACAACAATAATAATTTGTAATATTGAAACAGGACAGTGTTTAAACATTGGATGAAAGGTAATCTCTTCAGCAAATAGTGCTGATAAAACTAAGCTGCTTAATTAAAATATTAGATAGGTCTTTTATATCAAACATAAACATTTACTTAGGGGCCAGAGCAGGAGGTGAGGAATATGGTCCCTAAAACATCACCAGAGTAACTAACTATGTGTAGGTTCAGAGTAACTAAGCATCACGAGGTGTGACAGAAAAATAGTAAAATAAATAAAATAAAAATGAACTAAAGTTTAGATTTTTGAGCCCAAAGCATAAAATGCCAAATTTTTTCCACAGAAATTCCCAGTCACAGAAAATCATGGTTCACAAACTTCTATATCTTTTTAGAGACAATAATAATACAAGGCACTTCAGTAGTGTCAAGTCAAAACAAGACAGTGCTGATATACTTTAATCAGTTCCTGAAGAGTATGAATTGTATTTTTATAAGAGTATTTTGAAGTTCTATGGATGATTTGCACATATTGGTCTTGAAATAGGGGAAATTTCAGAACACATGCAATTGGATATATTTAAATTAAGCTGTAAACTGTATAAAATAAGATAATAAATTGTTTATGGATAAATAGGTGTGAAAATATAAAGTCTAATAATACAATCATAAAAACCAAAATCACTAGAGTGGTCACTTCTGTTCATGGTAAATATAAATGGTGCAGGGATTTCAAATAAGTTGTCCTACCCCAAACTAAGTGCCTCCTAAACTGGTTGCATAGGCTTTTCTCATATTCATACTTAGTGTGGTGTCATTAAATGCACCATAATAATTTTCAGATTCATCCAAAATAAAAGTGTTAATGAAATTAACTCTTGTATGCTTATCTTCTAGCATCAATATTTATCCAACTATTGCCATATTGGGTTTATATTTTCTCCCTTTATAAAATTTACTGAAATAAAATGACAATCATTTTCTCCAGCAAAAGACACCTCCAGATTTTCATTAAACATAGCAAGACTATCACCACTAGTCAAAATAATAATTACATAGTTTAATATACTTCCAATAATGATAGATGTATTCCTAATTGTTTCCAAAATATCTGTTTTACATGAAATATACTCAAATCAGGAGCTATATAAATAATATATGATATTCATTGCCAGGCCCAAGTCTCTTCTCAAGGGGATCTCTAACTATCATTTCCCTTTTGATGCTCTGACTTGTCATAGGAATTGGGTCACTTGCTTCTTACTTCTTATTCTTCTTTCCTTTTTTGTATGTATTTAATATTGCATACTTTTTTTAAATATTAAAGATGCAATTGTGTTGAAAAGGTTATGGATGGCAGTGACACAGTTGTTGGTCTTTGGAAGCATGGAGAGATGATAGAAATGGAGACGAAGCTATTGTCAGGCAATGCTTAGTGTCTGTTTCCCAAAATGTGCTTGGATCCTTTTTGACCAAGGACAATACTATGTGCTCAGCGGGCTTGTACTTAAACAACAGAAAATATGCCTCACCTAGAAGCACCAAATAATGGGTATTTGCAAGTAATGGCACTTTGTGAATAGCAAATCTGCTATCAGTTCTTTTTCTAATGGGAAACTTGAATACTGGCAGAAAAAAGATTCATTTTCTTTAAATACAGGAAATGTGACTTGCTACTAATATATGCAAAAATTTGTATTACATTGAAGATTAGAATCAGGAAGGCAAGTATTATCAGTTATTAGTCACAACACCAGACATTAACTAAATATAAGAAAATAGCTATATATCATGAACTAATGCTTAAATTCCACACTAACTTATGAAGTGCCATTGCATTTCCAAGTATATCAATGAAGCTTATGACTAAATAATTTGCCTGGGGACTTGAAGCTTTTATAGAATTAACTAAAATCTGTTTGAACCATGTTGATCTACTTGATTTCATAATGGAGACTTCTAAAGATCATACTACATACCAAGGCCTCAAATGGAAATGCAACTTCAATGCTCTCTAGAACAATTAGGAACTCCTATATCACAGCAGTTGACTGCAATTTAATATCCAGTACCAATCAATACTCTTTCCATTCCTTCCCACCTATGATTGTTAAGCTACTTTTTCATACCCCTTAGAATTAGAGTCTCTGGTATCTGAAGATTTTGATCAACTGTGTCTTTCAGAATTTTATATATGCTAGGTTTTGTGTGTTTTTTATTGTTCCTACTACTATACTCTTTTTAACTTTGAGATGAGTTATATATATATATACATATATATATAATGCAAATGTATATGTAGCTCTTTTCTACTCAGTTTCTATCACTGGGTTTCTTTTGTCCAACAAAGTCAACTTGGAGAAAATCAGGAGATAGCGTTGAGAAAGTGTGAATGGAGTGTGAAGCCCCAGCCTTTTATCTTGGACTAAAAAATTTTTTTTATGTACGTTACCTTGAATCCTCCATCTCTAAATGTTAGCATCCATAAATAAAATAGTCTATTAGAATTCCTACCAAAGCTCTTTTTGTAAGGGTCTTTGAGGAAACAGATGCAGAAGAAGTTTAACTGAAAATTGGTGCATGATTTTAAAGGAGGTCAAAAGAAGGAAGCTTAGCTCCTCTTACCCAACTTCTAGAAACTGCATTCACATGTCTGAGCTTGATTCCTGGAAGTTACCTCTGGATCATATCACTTGGGTACAGTAAACCAATCCCACTGCTAACTCCTTTGGCTGGGAAGAGTGAAATTTCTGCTTTAAGAAAGGAATATGAGATCTGGCATTTCAGGGTGGTATGGCCACAGATTATACATATGATAAATGGTTAATATATAAGAAATACAGGGAACTTATAGAACTTAGAAAAATAAAAATCTAACCCCATCCAAAAATGTGGAGAAGAAATGAACAGACATATACTCAAAGAAAAAATACAGATGGCCAAAGGAATGCTCTACCTCACCTATCATCAGGGAGATGCAAATAAAAAAACAATGAGATATATTATTACATTACAGACTAGCACATATCACAAAGAACAAGAAAGACGAGTGCTGGCTTGAATGCAGGGTGAAAGGGGCTCTCCTTAACTTCTGTTGAGAATTTAATCTAGTCTAGACTTTCAGGAAAACAATATGGATATTCCTTAAAAACTGGAAATTGAATCCTTTATGATCCAGCAATATCTAGAGAAATATTCTAGGAACAGAAAACCCAATACAAAAATGTCCTTTATAGTACTATGTTCATAGCAGCACTATTGACAATAGCCAGAATCTGGAAACAAACCAGCTAGGCAAAAACAGATGAGTGGCTAAAAGAACTGTGGCACATCTACACAATAAAGTGCAGCTGTTAGTAAAAATGAAGTCCTGAAGTTTGCTTATATATCAACGGACATGGATATTATTATACTGAGAGAAATGAGTCAGAGGAAGAGGTAGAAACATAGAATGATTTTACTTTTTTTTGTAGGATAGAAAGCTTGTCACAAAGAACAGGGAGTGCAGTTAGAGTAGAGACAATGATAATTGAAACTATCACTCTGGACAAGATTAAGGCGCTAAAATGGGTGACATGCATTAACTAATGATAGCACAAAGCATACTGTCAAAAGATAGAGAGAAGCAAAATGCCTGCCCCAAAGTTGGAGGGGGGCAGGATGGAAGGAGAACCAGGGACATTGTTGGTGGGAAAAATACTCAGTGAAGGGTAGTGTACATTTTATGACTGAATCTCAAGTATGAACAATTTTGTAACCACAGCACTTCAATAAAAATATTATTTTCAAATATAAGGAAGATAGAGTTAGGAATATTGTGTGAGTAGTATTATTTGACAGTGTCTTATATTAACATTCAAACAAGGGCTAGTAGATATCTAGAATCTATATACATTTCCTCAACTTAATTCTACTTCCCTGAATATGTTTGTACAAAGATGGGAAATACAAACTTAGATATCTGTCTATATATTGGTAATCTATTTAACTACATGACTTCATTTCTTAAGATGTCAAGTTGGAAAATAGAATGCTTTAAAATACTTTAAAACTCGGATCTATAAAGTTCTTTTCAACAACTCAATTCTAGGCAATAGATGTTTATAATTTAAATCTCAAAGTGCCTGTAAACAAAGAAGTTTCAAATCTTAGTATATAAATAGACAGAATTTTATACCAATGTGTTTTATCAGTTGCTTCGGGAGTGAGAATGGTCTAAACTGCAGTTCACCCATTTGGAACACGCACAGTGACGAGATCTAACAAAGATACTTGCACCATCACCACTGCAATGAAAATGAAGATATTTTCCATTCACGTGAAAAGTTCCCTGCTGAAATTTCCAGGTTCATCCCATCACCTGACCCATGTTCCAGACAACCAATGGTCTGCTTTCTGTTACCACAGATAAACTTTACCTTGCAGAGTCTAGTAGAATCGTGCAGAATGCTATAACTAAGACTTGCTTTTTGGCACCCTGAATACTAAGTTTGAGATACATTAATAAGGTTGTATTAGCAGTTTTTTTCTTGTATTCCATTATTTATTTGACAATTAATTTTATATTAACATATTTAGGTTACTTGACTTGTTTCCATTTACTAGCAATAGTATATAAAACTGATGTTATGAACAAGTTTCTAGTTAGTTTAAATTCCATGCCTCTGCCAAAGTAGGTAAACTACTTTGAGGAAAATTCAACCTTGAAAATGATCATACTAATATTTGTTCCCAGTAAAATGAAGGAGATATTTTGTTACTCTCTTTTCTCTAATAGTTACGTGTGTGTGTGTGAGGGAGAGAGAGAGAGACAGAGAGAGAGAGAGAAAGAGAGAAAGAGAGAGATGGAGATGGGTGTTGACATATTACCAGTAATATGATGCTTCTCTGATCCAACTGTACTCTGTGTATGTGCATATGTGTTGGGTGGTATGCAATCCCAGGGCTCATACATGGGATGTTGTTTATGAAAGGCAGGCCTCACGTTCCTCTCAAATATCTCCCTAATATCTCTTTGTGGTATTAGGAATTGAACCCAGGGCCTGACATACATGTGGCAGACATCCGTCCTGTGTTCTATGCCCAGCACTGTCACTAGTTTTTCATGCATTAGTTATTTTAATGTGTAATTAGTAGCACCAATGGTGGTTTAATGCACTTTTCAAGGCCATGTGAATTTCTTTTCTTTTATTCTTGTTTTCTTTTTTGAGAATATTTGGGCCATACCCGGTGATGCTCAGGGGTTATTCCTTGCTATGCCCTCAGAAATTGCTCCTGGCTCAGGGATCCATATCATACACCAGAGAATTGAACCCAGGTCTGTCCTAAGTCAGCTATGTACAAGGCAAATGCCCAAACACTGAGCTATCGCCTGAGCCCCTGAACTTATTTTTTTATTCTCAGTGTTCACTCATGTTTTTTTCATAAAGTGACTTCTTATACTTTCATTAGTTGTTTACTAATAACTTGTACTATTTTTATATTATTTATTACTGTTTAATATATTATACAATAATATATAATCATATATTATAGAATATAAATATGTTATATATTATAATATATAAATTGTATAATATATAATATACATATTATATATTACTTTTTCTATTAGAATTGTACGATTGAATTATACTATATATAATATATTGTTATACGTAAATGTTTGCCATTATTTCTTTTTAAATCAATTATCATCTACTAGAATATATAATCTCACATTTTATTTTTTTATTATGGCCAATACCTGTTGGTTCACAAGACTTCCTCCTGACCCTGCTCAGAGATAATTCCTGTCAGGCTCAGGGGACAATAGGCAGTGCTGGAAATTTAACTTGGGTTGGCTGTGTGCAAAGCAAGTGCCTTCCCCACTGTACTGTCTCTCCAGCTTGAATTTTACAATTGGATTTTTAGGCTTAGGTTTCATGTAGATTGCATGGTAAGACTCTAGGTACCTTTTATTACCTGAATAAGGTGCTTTCAGCCCCTTTATTGGAGACTCACATTTCCCACCAGTACTTGGGATGAAAATTAATTGAACATATATTTTGTTGATTTATTGTTAGACTTTCTCTTCTTATCTTTAACTATTTACTCTCCTTACACAAATACACCAATATGATTATCATAGCTTACTAATTTCTTCTATTAAGTCAAACACTCTTTAATTCCTTCCTTCCTTTGATATATTTCTATCATACTAGGTCCTTTACATTTTCCCACTAATTTAGAATCAGCCTAAACACATCTACTCAAATAATTTATCTGGATATTCCAAGATCAATGTAAAGTCACCAATAAGCTTCCAGTACTTTGGGGAACTTTGTATGTAATTTGAAGACTAATTATTTCTGGGAATATTTATCATGTAGATTAAACCGTCAGTATCTGTGTTGTCAAGTATGGTATAAGAATTTTGCGATAATAATCGGGAGGCTAGATGTGGAAGATATTTTTAAACAGCGTGAATGTGTGTGCATATATGTGGGGTGCAAGCACACAAGTTGGTCAGAAAATCATTATTTCGAGTATCATTGGATATACTGCTAAAATATAAACAAGTTCTGTAGAATTTGCACCAGCTAATAAAGGACCCACAGAAACTCAACTGAAATGCTGGAAATTCGATATGTATAAATAACTCTGTACAGTGAAGGGAATTGGGATGCCTATGGGCCCAATCTTTCTTCTTGTATGTGACAATGAGCTCAATTTCACTAGGCTTTATCCTTCAGGTAAAGCCAGTAGAGTCAAATGAATTATTATTGAGAGAACCCCCAGATTCAAAAACTGTGGCCACAGGAATTGAATAGATTCTTTCACACCTGATTCTGACAAACTTTACATATAGATCACTGATATTACTCAGTGGTGTACTGTTGTACACCTTTATTCTCTCTTGTAGAGAGCCCCTTCACTGATAAATTAGCGAAGAAAAGTCCAATTTGTATTTTTTATGGTTCAAGTTCTGTCAGGCTATGTGATAATATCCTATTAGCTGTGAGTGTCACAGTGACAGTGAAGATAAAGCTGTTCTGCTCTATGCTTTGAATGTGGGTCTTTTTTTATTAAAAATGTGACAGTTGGATGGACATCGAAAACCCAAAAGGCTGCTTCTCAAATGCCCGTGCTGAGCCTTGCACTCTCTCTTTGATCTCAGAGATGTGTATAATGTTTTGACTCTGAGCCCCAAGATTTAGTGCAGTATCACAAAATAGGCACCTTCTCACAATTCCTACCCTTCTCTCTGTAACCATATAAAACTGAGCTTATCTAAACTGCTGTCTAACAGATCAGCAGAATTTGTTCCTTAAGAGTGAGTTTCACTCCTACCCTACAAACAGCTGCTCCCATATGAAAGCCAGGCTGAACCAACCCCAGTCTCCATTTTGCTATGGGTAAATAAAGTTTATTCAAAGACCATCACAGTATCGGAGGCCAGGATACTATTTGGCAGTAGCTGAAAGTCTAGAAAGTCATAATAACCTTCTCACACACTCAGATGACTAATAACACTGCAACCTGCTTCCATTTTCTCTGTAAACCTACTTGTATAATTTATGCATGATTTAGGAGTTTAGACTCAGTGCCAGTCAATTTGAACACTGCATTGCAGCCAGCTTCCAGCTTTAGGAAGTCACATCCTAGTGGGAACACAGAAATTAAGGGTGCTCAATTGTCCACTAGACTATTCTTAAAGAAGTTAAAATATCTCATCTGTCAAAAAAATGCAAGTTATCCTCTGAAGCTTAGAAATTGTATTTGAGTCCCGTTATTCAGCTATTTTACATCTTATATCAATGAATTGATCTCAACCTTAGCTAAAAACTTTTAAAAATATATGTAGTCTAAAAGTAAATTTTCTGGCTAATGCCTCTTGTACAAAGTAGTACTTTTTTCTTTTGTTTTAATCCACAAAAATGGCCCCTGTTCTGAATGTCTGTAGTGCTGCTACAAGATTAAAATGTGACTTTGGGTAGAAAATCCCTCTGTATTTCTCTCCTGGATACACAAGTCATTCCTTACCAGATTTTCATTGGAGTTCTCAGATTGAGGAAATCAGACCATTCCTAGTCAGGATATCTCTTCTATGTCCTCAAGTAATATTCAATGTGTTGACTATCCCTGACTCTTAATAAATTAAGACACTCTTATTCTTTTTTTTGTTTTGTTTTTGGGTCACACCTGGCAGCGCTCAGGGGTTACTCCTGGCTCCATGCTCAGAAATTGCTCCTGGCAGGCACGGGGGACCATATGGGGCACCGGGATTCGAACCGATGACCTTTTGCATGAAAGGCAAATGCCTTACCTCCATGTTATCTCCCGGGCCCCCACTCTTATTCTTTTAACTTTCAACTTAACTGTTTTATTCAGTTGGTTTGTGGTTTCTTTACCTGCCTGCTTTGCCACGAACCTAGAAAATACCTTTTCTAGCTGTTGTCTAGGGATATCAACCATCAAACAGAGATGCTCAACTGCTCTCTATGTTTCTTGATAGAAACAAATATGCCTCTACCCCATCTTTCTTTTCCATTTATCTTTATGACAAGATCCTGGGAGCCTTAGAATATTTTATATAGTTGCCATCATATTTCTCTTGTTTGTTACTTGTTCTCTCTGTGGATTCACATTACAATCCAGAGGCTCAGAGACAGTAGTGGGTAAGATCATTATCTTAAATGTATCTGGCCTGGGTGACACCCCAGATGTACGGTCCTACAAGCTCTGTAAAGATTTATGCCTGA
>PVKC010047212.1:0-11099 GCA_004027635.1 Crocidura indochinensis | reverse complement strand
ATCTGGGGACTGAGGGACAAAGTAATTATGCATGGGTTCTGTTTTATTTTTCTTAATATTCTTTGGCTGAAAATTCAATGTTAAGACATCAGCAAGGGGACTTATGTGAATTCTGTTTATGGGTGATTGTCCTTCCACTGTAACTTTACCTTGTCCTCTTTCTTTGCATCTTTGTTCTCAAAATTAAAAAATAAAAAAAAAGGAAAAAAAAAGACTATCTGTCCACGTAGTGTAAATTAGATGGCAAATGGTACTCATCTTTTAAATCACACTATAATACGCAGGCTCGTAAAGTGATTCTCATATTCGTACCTACAAGACACATAGCTGAAGAATCATCTCCCCTTGAGTGTGATGAGGAGCTGTGAATAAGATGGGACTTCACTCTCATGATGTGGTTATGTGGGAAATTATGTGTGGGAAAGAAATGAAGACCTTTTTCGAATGGCATTACATTTCCCAAGCATTTGGCATTGAATTGTTTGTTTGTTGGTTGGTTTTGGTTTTTGGGTCACCCCCCCGGCAGCACTCAGGGGTTACTCCTGGCTATCTGCTCAGAAATAGCTCCTGGCAGGCTATTATTATCTTAGGTCCTGGGTCGGCTGCTTTTAAGGCAAACACCACTGTGCTATCTCCGGCCCCATGAATTAATTGAAGTTTAGATGGTCTTAGGTAGATGTGAATTAATGAATCATTACACTAAATCAGAGAAATAATAAAGAGCAAGTGCTCTCCTATTGACCTACATGAAAAAACTTATAGACTATGGAAGGAATATGACAGACATAGCCCCAAAGTACTTCAGTATTTCTCCAGCAATTCAGTAGGCAATTAAATTTCGATAACAAGCCATCAATTTAAAGACGTTTTAAGATTTTTTTTGTTTTGTTTTGTTTTGTTTCGGTCACACCCGGCAGCACTCAGGGGTTACTCCTGGCTCCAAGCTCAGAAATCACTCCTGGCAGGCTTGGGGATCATATGGGATGCTGGGATTCGAACCAATGACCTTCTGCATGAAAGACAAATGCCTTACCTCCATGCTATCTCTCTGGCCCTCTTTTATTTTATTTTACTTATTTTTTTGGTTTGGTTTTAAAATTTTAGATCAAACAGTTGGGTTACTGATCCTTCCCTAATCAATAATTTTACCCCACCCTAGGGTGTGACCTGGTAATAGTATATTGGATTATTTCTTACTTGGTATTTTGTGCCCACCCTAGAGTGGTACATGATTCTTGTCAAAAAAAAAAAAAAAAAAAAAAAAAAAAGCAAGGGTCTGAGGAAGGCTGGGGCTCATTCATTCTTTGTTCTTCTTCCACTGAGCTGCATTCCATCTTAGGAGCAGAAAGCTTTTGTGGTTTGAATTCCTTGCTTGAGCACTAGATTTCCTGAATTCATTCTTATACCTTTTCACTGTGTGAATTATTTTCTGCGGATCTCTACAACTGGAACTGTCTCCCCTGACGTAATCGGAGAGGGAAATGGGAACTAACTTTCCTGTCTGGGAGCTCGGTGGGAATCAAACCTTAACCAATCTCCTAGAGAACATGACACTTCCGACCTGGCTTTCACCTTGATTGTACCTGGTAACTACAGAAGACCCAATAAACAGTAAACATGGCACCTGACCTACAGAAACTATATGATAAAATGATTATTAATGGAGCCAGAGTGATAGCATTCCGGGTCCCAGTAGTTTGAGGGGTAGGTACTTTTGTCTTCATCTTCTTAACTGCATCTTCTGTGAGGGGGAGGAAGGCCATTTAATTTCAGACTTTCTGACTTAAAGTGGGGTATAGGAAAAGTGGGGAGCAGAGAGAAGATGAAGGAAAAGATATAGACCAGGTTAGATCTGTTTCCTCTGCTCAGAGGGAAGCTACCACAGCATCGCAAATTGTCTCTTGGATATGAAAACTTTTAAAAAGCTTTGCAATTAACTACCAGGCATGATATTTCTTTTTTTTTCAGAGGAAAGCAGAGACTAGACTGGCTTTACGGTCTGGGAATTATTGATATCTGACAAGAAGCTTTATATACTAAGACATTTCAGATACCAAAAGGAAATTAAGTTGAGCCTATTTCTGAGAAATTCAAGATTTTCACTTTTGGCAAGTATTTGGTTTTATTATTTGGGGGGTATGGGAGGAGGAAGGAGCACTTCCAGTGGTGCTCAGGGTTTACTCCTGGCTCTGTGCTCAAGGATTCAGGGATTACCCTAGCAGTATTCAGGGAACCAGCTATGATGCTGGAATCAAACTGGCATCAACTGTATACAAAGCAAGCATCTTCACCTCATCTTCATCTTCATCTCTCTCTGGTTCTCTAGCTTAAATGGAAGTTAGTTCTGTTAAAAATTCTTAGAATTTGAAAATCCATCTCTATAGTGTCTCCTATCACTGAAGAAGATTCTAGATTGTAGTAGGTCTTGAAAACTAGCCAACCAAGTTATATAAGTAGTTTTTTCTTAGTGTCTGACTTTTCTTACCACACTTTAAAAGTCATGTTTGTAGGGGCCGGGAAGGTGGCGCTAGAAGTAAGGTGTCTGCCTTGCAAGCGCTACTGTAGGACGGATCCCCATGTCCCATATGGTCCCCCAAGCCAGGAGTGACTTCTGAGCGCATAGCCAGAAGTAACCCCTGAGCGTCAAACGGGTGTGGCCCAAAAACCAAAAAAAAAAAAATCATGTTTGTATCACTTAATGTCTTCACATTTTTGTCCAGATATATTTATAAAATCTTAACCAAATGGAACAGAGTTGAAAAGGGTGATGCTGAAAGTTCCCCCATTCATAAGGACAGCAGTACTTCCAAATAAAACAGAAAAGAATAAAAAGAGTTGAGGGAGGAAGAGAGAAAGAGAGTCTCCAGAGAGAGACAGACAGAGAGACTATCTGTGTGTGAGAAAAAGAAAAGAGTTCAACAGATGAGTTCTCTAAGTTTGTAGCATCAGCCATGGTAGTGGAGTGGGCTTGACTAGTTTTAACCTCATTTCACAAGAAGCAAAAGAAATGGGACAAAAAAGTGATTGACCTGAAATAACTAAGTTACTAGTGCTAGGCCTACACCTCAGAGCAGTTACTGCTTCTCACCTATTGGGAAGCATCTACAAACAGATCTTGAGAAGTTCAGAAGAGTAGACACAGAGGGGACTTTGGACTGATATCCTTGAAACACTTTGTCTAAAAACCACTACACACACTCAACACATCTGTTGAGGTAACTGTTCTGTTCTGACTCAGAAACTGCAGAAGCACAGAGTTGGCTTTTCTCCAGCACTGGTTTCACCATCCTTGCTTTTAGAACTTCATTTATTGGAGATCCAAGAGGAAGAGATGGGGAGTGAGCAAAATGAATCTGTCCTCTTTCCAAGCTCCTACCTCCTCAAAATAGGGCTAACACAGATCTGTCCAAATTACAGATTGCTTCATCTCTTTACATATTCCATCTGCATGCCCAGGAAAGAGATTAAAGTAAGACACATTTATTTTGTCTCTCATTATCAACTGGCAAACAAGGGGGTAAGGGGGGGAAGGCTTGGCTAGGCCTAGAAGGAATTTAAAGTATTAGGTAAAATGGAGGTTTAGGTATTATCTGTGAATTTTCTTTATTTGTTCACTTTCCTCCTTTTGCCATAGTTAATCTAAATTTGATGGGAAGTAATGCATAAACTATTCCAGAAAGCTCTCAGAATCTTTTGTGATGTGGGATCCCAGCTTGCTAAGGGATTTATTTATGTTACTTTTTGCCTTCATGTTTTAGGTCATTGCCCCTCCAGCTCTGTGTATTGTGCTGGTTTGAAGCCAGATCCAAATGGAGTCAAGACACAGCCTTTCCTACAGTTCTTACACTCTGTGACCTTCTTCCAGGCCTCACAGGGTAAAATGAAAGGTTATTCCTGTTTCCAGATCCCTTTATGTTAGGGGAGTACTGGTAATAAAGCTTGTTCATTTGCACAACTTTCTGTTGGTACATTTACCCTGTGGCCCTGAAAAAGAAAATGAAATTAATACCTGGGCCTTCTTGGGAGCTGCAGTGTAGGCAGGTCATGGCAGACAAAGATTCATCTTCATAGAGTATCTGCAGTTGTCTCTTTAAGAGTTACCTCATTTCCTGGGGCCTGAGATAGCACAGGTTCGAATCCGGCATCCCATATGGTCCCCTGTGCCTTCCAGGGGTGATTTCTGAGCGTAGAGGTGCGTAGAGCCAGGAGTAACCCCCGAGCGCTGCCGGGTGCGACCGAAAATCCAAAAAAAAAAAAAAAAGAGTTACCTCATTTCCTGCCTAGGATGCTCTCAAAACCTCACAACTCTGCATGCTCTCATTCTCTCTAAAATTGTGTGAGTCTGGTGTCTAAGTCACAAAGTCTGTTTTTGAAATAAATTTAAGGTTATAGTTCTTTATATTTCTGCTTCATAACAGAATACCAATAATAATACTTTGTTTCAGTTACATTATGTTCTAGTTAGATATTATTGAGTTAATATCTTTTTATTTTATGTCAAATTGAAGTGTAGCTTAAATTTATCTAGCAAAGATTTAAGCAGGGCTAAGCAGTTCTAGAAATCAGTGTCTGCTCTACATGACCATGACTAAACTGCTACTGTCCTAACATCAGTTCTAATTTTTCCTTTAGAGAAAAAGTAATGACTTTTATTTTCTATTTAATTGTGTGGGCATGTGCCCATACCTTTAAGTAATACAATAATTTGTTTTCCCACATGATTAAATGTTCAATACCTACCATGTCATAAAAATATGCTGATTCTGGGGCCAGAGCAGTGGTCCAAGTGGTAGGGCATTTGCCTTACAAGTGCTAACCTAGGACAGACCATGGTTTGATCCCCAGTGTCCCATATGGTCCCCCAAGCCAGGAGCGATTTCTGAGTGCATAGCCAGGAGTAACCCCTGAGCATCACAGGGTATGGCCAAAAAAAAGTGCTAAATCTTTCTTTAGATTTTGTGATAAGAAACTTCAAGCCATTTATGTCATATAGAAGAACTCTTGTCCAAGTGCTTTTTGCTATCAGTGGAACATTCAGAATTAACTAGGTTCTGGAAATGTTAACATGGCATGATGAACAGTCTTAAAAGTTTTCAAATTGAGATCTATCCATGTGCCTTCTTTAAAGGCATGGCCCAAAGAGAGAGGGTTATAGCTATGTCAGTGAAATGATCATTGCTGAACATTTCAACTTTCATGAGTATGACAAGTAATATGATATTTCTTCAGTAAATTGGCTACCAGAATTTTCAGAGCTACATAAGTTACTTCTCAAATAATCTCACTTCATATTGTTTAAAAATAAAAATTAAAGCTATAGATTTAAAAAGTTTATATCTCTCATTTTGAGGTGACCTGGGAGGAAAACATGGCTTTAATTTGAGTTACTTACCTTTGCAGATAACTCCAGGCTGCAAAGAACTGTAATTCCTTGATTGGGATCTTGAGGAGTCTTAAATCACAAATGTTTGAGAACAATTTTATTAAAAAATTCTTAAAGATCATGCCTTTAAAAAAAAACGACTTTAAGTTTTAGAAAGGTTGGCTTCAAAAATCAGTAGTGTAAATATCATTCCTAGAATATGAAAGTCTCAAGAATTGAAAAAAAAATCTAGAGCTTAGTTTCCTTAATGTCTTTTTTTTTTTGGGGGGGGGGGTCACACCCGGTGACGCTCAGGGATTACTCCTGACTATTCGCTCGGAAGTCGCTCCTGGCAGGCACGGGGGACCATATGGGGAACCGGGGGATCAAACCGTGGTCCGTCCTAGGTTAGCGCAGGCACCTTACCTCCAGCGCCACCGCCCGGCCCTTAATGTCTTGACCAGAGATTAGACATGGGCCTCAGGTACCATTCACTAATTTTTCTCTCAGTCTCTGTCTTTTCTTTCTTTCTTTCTTTCTTTTTTTTTTTTTGTTTTTTGGTTTTTGGTTTTAGGGTCACACCCGGCAGTGCTCGGAGGTTACTCCTGGCTCTTTGTCTTTTCTTGACTAATTTTAATTAAATAAGTCCTCAACATACCAGGGGTTCAGTTCAAATATAAAACTTTTATTCTTAAAGAACTTAAATGCTCCTGGCTATCTGCTCAGAAATAGCTCCTGGCAGACACGGAGGACCATATGGGACGCCGGGATTCAAATCAACCACCTTAGGTCTTGGATCAGTTGCTTGCAAGGCAAACACTGCTGTGCTATCTCTCTGGCCCAAAATTTATAATTTATAATAAGAATCTTCATTTTACTAAAGATTATCTTTTTACTTGATAATTAAAGATTAATTATTCTGAATTGTTCGTTGTTCTGAATACAAGTAATTCACACAGACTGAACAAGGCCTATCTAGAACTTTAGGAACTATAAGATTTGTTCAGTCATGCCATAGATATGATTGGAAAGAGATGATGACTAGCTTTACTTGTGTTCTTAAAAAACTTTCGGGATGGAAGCACTGCAGGCAGTGAGGGACTATAGCATGGATGTTGCTGGACTAGATGATGTCTTACTTTGGACTTGGTGAATCAGTCCAGTAGATTTTATAACTTTACTCCAATTAATTTATCTGAATAGCCTTCTCTACTAGCAGGTGTTGCTACAGAGGTTTTCTGCTATAGAGCTATGGGGGGTTTAATATAAATTTGCTTGCCTTTTCTGGGTCTTTGGAGCTAGTTAAATGCTTTCACAATTATGACAATAATCTGCTATCAGAGAAGGACAGCAGGTCTTAGGAATTCAAATATCACGTCCAAATTTGTAGCAACTAAAATTATGAATTCTACTTTAAAAACATCTGCAGATGTCTCCTTTAAATGTATTGTAATAAGAGCAATCTAGAAAATAAATCATTTGCTGTGTATTTTGTGCCTTCTTACCGGAAATTCAAGGGTAAAGGGGAGGATGTTTATATCTGAGTGTGATCAGTGGTTCAGGCCTTCATGACACAGAAATAGTCAAGGGTAAAATAATCAGGAGGTGGTAAGGACTCTTTCTTTTGGGGGGGGGGGGTTGGGCCACACCCAGTGATGCTCAGGGGTTACTCCTGGCTATGAGCTCAGAGGTCGCTCCTGGCTTGGGGGGCCATATGGGAAAACGGGGGATCGAACCGAGGTTCGTCCTAGGCTAGTGCAGGCAAGGCAGGCACCTTACCTACAGCGCCACCGCCCGGCCCCGGTAAGGACTCTTTCAAGACAGAAAACTATCATGTCAGATTTAAGGGTTCAAGATTTTATTCAAAGAAGACTTCGAGGGCCAGAGCAAAATAGCATGGTGGTTAAGGCTCTTGCCTTGCATGCCGCCAACCCGGCATCACATATGGTCCCTTGAGCCACTGCCAGGTGTAATTCATAAGTATAGAGCCAAGAGCAACTCCTGAGCACCACTGGGTGTGAGCCAAAACAAACAAAAAACTAACAACAACAACAATAAAAACCACACTAGGAAGAAAAAAAGATTGCAGACATATCTGGAGTCAGAAAGGGCATCTGACTTATTTTGTAGATAGAGCTCAGCTCTGCAGCATACAATGTGTGAAGGCACTGTATTGAATCCACCTTCCATGCATAATCAGGTCATCGTGGAATTAGACCCCACCAAGAATCTAAAGTTCATAAACATGGCACAAAGCCCCAATGGAATAGGCCTATGACTCTTCCCACTCATGATGCTCAACAGTCCATGCTGGTTCTTTTTATCTTATCTTTATGATTTATTTTCCTGTTTTGTTCTGGTGGGAGAGCCTGAGGCAGAATGTGATTCAGAGGGAGTTGGTGTCAGACAAGAGCTTCTCTGGACAGGCGAGGCCAAAAGGGTTGTCTTCTCCCAGGAGAATGAAGAGCAAATGTGAGTGGTGACAACGCTAGTTCTGGAATCAGTCAAATTACCATTTGAATGTTATTTCTTTCTCTCTCTCTTTTTTTTTTTTTTTTTGGTTTTTGGGTCACACCCGGCAGTGCTCGGGGGTCACTCCTGGCTCCATGCTCAGAAATTGCTCCTGGCAGGCACGGGGGACCATGTGGGGCACCGGGATTCGAACCGATGACCTTTTGCATGAAAGGCAAACTCCTTACCTCCATGCTATCTCCCGGGCCCCTCTTTCTCTTTTTTTTTTTTTAAGTTTAAATAAGTTACTTTGCTTCTCAAAGTCTGAATATTTCTATATAAAGTAGTAGCAGTTCTGTCATTCGTGGAGTGCCATCAATATGTTGAAGTCTCTTTCCAGAAAATATATGCATATGTACACACATACATAAGCATACTCAAAAATATAAGTACATATGCACATGAACAGAATCACACATGTATGTACAGATCAATAAATGTCATTGATTCTGAGACAACTAA
This sequence comes from Crocidura indochinensis, assembly GCA_004027635.1. Lineage (NCBI taxonomy): Eukaryota > Metazoa > Chordata > Mammalia > Eulipotyphla > Soricidae > Crocidura > Crocidura indochinensis. The sequence goes on along the minus strand of PVKC010047212.1, from coordinate 2,764 downwards.
AAATAAATGCCAGCTGTTCTACATGCTCTCTCAAATAGTTCCAAGGGGGCGTTGGACATTTTTTTAATGTTTATGTTTTTATATAGACAGTAAGAGGTAATAATGATAGGAACAAAAATATCCTAACCCTACACAGATTATTTTGATTTCCCACTTACTAGCAAAATTTATGGGTTATATCTAACCCCTGATATTTATATCAGGAATCGGCAAGCTCTAGTCTACCTCTTATTTTCATAGAGCCAGTGAGATACAAGTGTTTTTTTAACATGTATTGAACTTATGGGGAAAAATAAAAATAATATTACTTTGTGATGTGAAGATCACATTGTGATTTGTTCATTGAACACTCATTCCTTTACAGATATCTACAATTCCTTTTTCCTTTTACACAAATGACAAAGACTGTATAACTCTGAGAAACCTAATGTATTAACCACCTTATTCTTTTTTTTTTTTTTTTTGGAAGGGAGGCACACCTGGTGATGCTCAGGGGTTACTCCTGGCTATATGCTCAAAAATCGCACAGCTTGGGTGATCATATGGGATGCCAGTGTATCAAACCGTGGTCTGTCCTAGGTTAACAGGTGCAAGGCAAACACCCTACCACGTGTGCCACTGCTCTGGTCCCAACCACCTTATTCTTTCGGTTTTTTTGTTGTTGTTTGTTTTTGTTTTTTTGGTTTTTGGGCCACACCCGGCAGCGCTCAGGAGTTACTCCTGGCTATCTGCTCAGAAATAGCTTCTGGCAGGCACGGGGTACCATATGGGACACCGGGATTCGAACCAACCACCTTAGGTCCTGGATCGGCTGCTTGCAAGGCAAACACCGCTGTGCTATCTCTCCGGGCCCCCAACCACCTTATTCTTAACAGAGAGTTTGTCAAACCCTGATGCACATAGTTAAGTTAGATAATTTCTCTAAGTCTCAGTATTCTCATATGTATAATAGAGAAAAATTACTGCTAACTCAGAGTACCACAGGAAGAGAATCAGATTAGATACAACTTATAATAAAGTCGCTGGCAGTATAAGTCACAAAATGAAATTCAGCACACACACACACACACACACACACACACATAGACTCTTGGTTGCTCCCACTCCATCAGCACAGACACAGATGTCACATATCCATATTTGGGGGCATGTAAGATCACTATGGTTTATATAATATTTACCTGTTCTGGAGTCGGAGAGATGGCATGGAGGTAGGGTATTTACCTTGCATGCAGAAGGATGGTAGTTCAAGTCCTGACATCTCATATGGTCCCCTGAGCCTGCCAGGAGTGATTTCTGATAGTAAAGCCACGAATGACCCCTGAGTGCTGCTGGGTGTGACCCAAAAACCCAAAAAAAAAAAAAAAGAAAAGAAAAGAAAATTTACTTATTTTACTGTTTTCTGGTGGCCCATATGCATGAGATAGGCTCATTCATTCATAATAAGGAGGGAAGTAAACTTGGTCCTGATAACAACCCTCAAAGATCAGTGACACACAGTAATTTACATTAGTTTACAAACATGTACCATTCAACTGATTTTAGTGGGAGGTTTTCTAGGACTTGGCTGGCTTTAAGTAAACTCAGGGTGACCTAACTTCAGTTAGCTTCCACCAAAAAAAATTGTTCTTACAACAGTTGCAAAAGTTACAAAACAAATTAGCCAATAACTCTTCTACCTTTCAAGCCTTTCCTTCATCTGGCTTATTGACCAGTTTATACAGAAAAATTCAGAATTCAAAATTCAGGGCCAGGCAGATATTCTCAGTCTCTTAGGAGGAGAAGCTAGAAAGCTAATGGGAATGAACAGGGATAAAGGAAAGGAGTGAAAGTCTAGGTGACTCTTACAATAAACCCACCTCTTATGGGGACCCCCTACACCAGCACCTCCTCATGTTTCTTCTCCTCCAATCAGCATTAGTTTTCAAAAAATACTCAAAATCTCATTCATAATTAGAAATTATGAAAAATTAGAAAAGAATAGCAAAAATATTCTTCTTGTGACTCTTCCTGTCTACACTCAGCCAGCTCTATAGATTCACTCTATTCTCTAAAAAGATGTAAACCAAGCTGTCTACTATCCATTCAGGTGAAAGTTAGCAATCTCAGGTGAACAGGGTGGGACAAGTCTCTGACCTGCCAAAGTCATGCCTGCTGCAATCATCACTCACAATCCCCACTTCACCAATGGCCCTACTTCACCACTCAATTTGTTCTCTGCAAAGACACCAATCTGGCCAAAACTTCATATATTCCATTATTTGGGTTTATATCACCAAGACCTTTTTGGAGTGTGACCACGGTCTATTATCATCTTGTACTTTTAGAAGTGCTGGCAACCTTAAACATACCCCATGAAAGCTGCACTGTCAGCAATAGTATTTTAAAACCCTGTGCAGCCAAGTTTGGGGGCTCTGAAACAACTCCATTGTCATTTGATTCTGTTATCACAGTAGGAACCCACCAATTTAGATATCAATGTGTAGCTGAAGTCATCTAATGTTTAGAAACAAATGAAGTAGCAGAGTTGTCATCTAGCAACAAGAGCTTACTAAACCATCTGATATTTGTTGTATTAAATAAATAAAGATGATGCTGGATGGAGCTGGATGGAGATGGAGGCCTCTGTCTGCTCTCCCAGGCCACGTGGCTCCATCCTCCATTAATCGATGGTTCTGGGGTCCAGGAAAGTGACGGGTAGAAATCTCACTAACAGGCAAGCTTCAGGAAGTAACAGCTTTATTCAGACCCTATCCACCACATG
>PVKC010047211.1:0-11092 GCA_004027635.1 Crocidura indochinensis | reverse complement strand
CTTTTCTTCCTCAGAACAGCCTGTATATTAGCAAAGTAACCTAAAGAGATTAATTGTTCACTCAAATTTATAAGTATATAGTTTTCTTAATGAAAGCTAAGAAAATTACAAACTCTTGAGGAAGTATTACTACTACTACTACTACTACTACTACTACTACTACTACTACTACTACTATTACTACTACTACCTTTTTGTTAATTTTTGTTAATCTTTAATAATATGACTAAAACTGATGTTTTACTGGACTTGCATCACTTAATAGAGAGTTCAAATTCTAGATCTTACACCCAATAACACAAAGGGAATGAAAGTACTCTTTCTAAATATTTGATAATTTACAGGCAATTTTTAATAATCTACTTAGAAAACTCAAATAAGGGCCTGGGAGATAGCATGGAGGTAAGGCGTTTGCCTTTCATGCAAAAGGTCATCGGTTCGAATCCCGGTGCCCCATATGGTCCCCTGTGCCTGCCAGGAGCAATTTCTGAGTATGGAGCCAGGAATAACCCCTGAGCACTGCCGGGTGTGACACAAAAACCAAAAAAAAAAGAAAACTCAAATAATTCATAATAGCAAGGATTCCCGCCCCCCCCTACATTCCCCTATCAAGGGAAATAAATTATAAGACTTTAAAATACAAGTCTTTAAAGGCCAAAGCACAGAACATTTATCAGGGTACAAACAAATGCACAATCTCTGGGACTTTTTAGGTAGTTAGTAATTGTTTGTGCTGGGTTCTCTGTATTTTCACACAAAAACCACATATTAATAGTAGGGGCACTAATAGTTGATTTAAAAAAATTGAAATGCCCTTTAAAATCCTTAAAATTATGGAGAACTTTCTGTTAAATAAAGAAATCTTTGTTCCTATGAGAAAAAAAATTATGTAGAAAAATTTTAGAAACAATCAATAGATCTTACTTTGCAGCTGCCTTTGTGATTTCATCAGTTAACATGTCCCGGACCCTGCAATAAAGATGGAAAATAAATATGCAAGTATGGATTAGACCAGGAAATCAGTATTTTAATGTAGTCATTGGTTATTGGAAACCTCTTGGCAATAACTCCATATCTTTCTATTTGTCACATCCAGATGTGTCCAGGACTTATTCCTGTTTCTGCACTTAGTCACTCCTGTACTCCTGGTAGTTCTTGGGGACCATATATTGTGCTGGGGAATCAAACCTTAGTTGGCTGAATGTAAGGCCAATGCCCTACCTCATGTACTATTGCTCTGGTCCATGACTCTAGAGCTTAAATATGAGAACTTTTAGTGTGAGTGAGAGTTGTAATGATGGTTCATTCTTCTAAGAAAGCTCATTGTTCATTGTTTGGGTAACTTAGCAGAGGTAAAGAAAAAGGTTGATGCAAATCACGCCATGCAACTGAGTGACGTCTTGGCAGTGTTGAGAGGATACCATCTCTTAAAATGGGTGGTGAGTATATAGTATATGATTACATACTTCTCCATTGTGAACTCACTTTTTGGGTCCCTCCAAAAAATATTCTGTTGAACAATTTAAAGTATGGTATGGTATTTGGAACAGAGTGATAGCACAGCAGTAGGGCATTTCGTCTTGCACGTGGCCAACTCAGGACAGACCTGAGTTCAACCTGCAGCATCCCATATGGCCCCCTGAGCCTGCCAGAAGTTATTTCTGAGCACAGAGCCAGGTAGTAACCCTGAGTGCTGCCGAATGTGGCCCCCAAACCAAAACAAACAACAAAAAAATTAAGCATGATATTCGGAGGTGTGGGTCTTCTGAAATTCAAAGGCTAGCATTTTAATTGGTATTAATGTTCTTTTTAAGAAAAGATACCAGAGAGCTTGATTTTATTTTTCCTGTCCTCTGCCATATAAAGAAATAAGATGTCATCTGTACCCAGGTAGCAGGTTCTCATTAGCAACAAATCTCCTGGCAGCATTTTGTTTTGTTTTGGTACCACACCCAACAGTGCTCAGGGATTACTATTTCTGGCTCTGCACTCAGAGCTCCTGGCAGGCTCGGGGATAATATGGAATGATGGGGATCAAACCTGGGTCCGTCCAGGGTCTGCCACGTGCAAGGCAAACGCCCTACCGCTGTGTTATCCCTCTGGCCCCAACACGTTAATGTAATTTCCTGGCCTTTAGGCCTACAAAACCATGAGAATTTTTTTGTTTGTTTTTGTTTTGGAACCATTTATGGAAGTGCTCAGGGGTTACTATTGACTCTGAATTCAGGTATTATTCATGGCAGTGCTTAGGGACCAATTGGGATGCTAGGGATTGAGCCCAAGTCAGCTACATTCAAGGTAAATTCCCAGCCCACTATACTATTACACAAGCCATAATTTTTCTTTTATAGTTAGAGACTTTCAGACTTTCATACTTATAGATCTGTATCATTCTGTAGACCTGCTGCTGAAAACCACTAGTTTAAATCATCTGGTATTTTTATTTGTCTAAACTAAACAATCTTGTTTTTTCTGTACAAGAGGTCACCAAAACAGTAATGAGCTATTTGCAGCTGTAGGAATAAAATAGATAGATAGGTAGATAGACAGGCAAATAGATAGATAATAGATAGACATAAAATGGAATTTAAAATACTAGTTATAAAGTTATACTAAAGTCAAAATATTTTTGTGAATTTAAAGAAATATGCAAAAGCTTAAAAAGTAGTTTAAAAATATTAATCTTGGGAGCCGGGAGGTGGCGCAGGAGGTAAGGTACCTGCTGCCTTGCCTGTGCTAGCCTAGGTCGGACCACGGTTCGATCCCCCGGTTCCCATATGGTCCCCTGTGCCTGCCAGGAGTGACTTCTGAGCGCACAGCCAGGAGTAACCCCTGAGCGTCACTGGGTGTGGCCCAAAAACCAAAAAAAAAAAATTAATCTTAATTAAAAATAAAAAATAATCAAATCATCAATTTTACATTTCAAAGGATATCAGACATATTTCTCTTGAGCTAGAGAATATAAATTTTTAGAGTATAAAAATCTGAAAATATAAGCTTTTATTAATAATCATAAATATTTGCACCTGAAATCCTGAAATATAATAGTCTTAACATTCAGTATTATCTGAGAATTAGTTTTTGTTTGTTTGCTTGTTTTTGGGCCACACCCACTGATGCTCAGGGGTTACTTCTGGCTGTGCTCTCAGAAATCGCTCCTGGCTTGGGGACCATATGGGATGCCAGGCTCAAACCTACTTCTGTCCTGGATCAGTTGTATGCAAGGCAAATGCCCTACCTCTGCGCTATTGTTTCGGCCCCAGAATTAGCCTATTTCTGAGCTACAAATTGATAACATTTACATTTATATAAATTTAAATTTATAAAACTATTTGGCAATTGATTAATCTAAAATATATTGTCTGATTTCAGTCTATCTAAATAATATAATAGTGCATTTAATTATTGATCAGTATTGAATATTTATTTACAAATGATAACCTGCCTACAGTTCTATGTGGGGTCAACTCTTTTGTGAATGAGATTCTTTCTCTAACCATCTTCCAGTTCTGTTGCACCACTAACTTTTCCTTTTCTATTTGTATCTCATGCTTTTCTACCTACTATTAAAAAGAGGGAAAAAAATACTTTAGCTCTTGCCTCATTTCAGTTCTTCTCATACATTAGAACTCATTTAAATCAGTAGTACAGACTTCGTCAGTCCAGATAGGGTATAACTAGGATAACTCTCTAGATAATTCTATAATCTGAGTTTTATCTGTACAAAGCTACTAAAATAGCTCCTGAAAGGGTCATGGATGTATTTTAAGGGGCTAAATCTCTAAGAGTAATTCTTGGTCCATCTTGATCAGCTTCCCAAAAATCTTTGATACAAATTCACACTCTTTTATGGAAATATTTCCTTCCCTTAGCTTAAGATTTATTCTATATTTCTAATCTCCATATATCACATCACTAATTTCCTTTCTCCTTCATAGGTTCTCTCTTCATCTCCTTTATTTCTACATGTTCAAATGTTTCAAAGCTCAGTCATTTGACTTTTATTCTTTATTCACTTCTTAGGTGATTTCATCTAGCATTAAGAATTTAAGTGGGGTGCCAGGCGGTGGCGCTGGAGGTAAGGTGCCTGCGCTAACCTAGGATAGACCCCCCGGTTCCCCATATGGTCCCCTGTGCCTGCCAGGAGCGATTTCTGAGCGAATAGCCAGGAGTAACCCCTGAGCGTCACCGGGTGTGACCCAAAAAAACCAAAAAACCAAAAAAACAAAAAAACAAAAAAAAGAATTTAAGTGAAGTCAATATGTGCAGATACTTAGGTGAGGAGATGCTTCGTGTGCCAGAATCCCAGGTTTTATTCCTACCACTACATGGTTCCTTGAGTGTGGAGCTAGAAGATATATATGTGAGATGTGGCCCCAAACCAAACCAACCCCCCCAAAAGCTGATGATTTCCAAATATTTTTTTATTTCTATTTATTTATGGTCATACCCAGCAGTGCTCAGGGGTTACTCCGGCTCTATGCTCAGAAATCTCTCCTGGCAGGCTTGGGGGACCATATGGGATGCCGGGATTCGAACCACTGTCCTTCTGCAAGCAAGGCAAATGCCTTACTTCCATGCTATCTCTCTGGCCCCTCAAATATTTATTTATGGGGCGCGGTTGTTAAAAAATATTTATTTATAACATAGACCTGATCCCTAAATCCAGGCATATCTAGTTAATTCGTATTTGATATCTCTATTGGAATTCTAATTAAGTATCTCAGTTTTGGTAAGTATCAAGAACATCAAATTTTTAACTAAAGTAAAAATATTTATTTATTTTTATTTGCCTTGTTTTTGGAACATACTCAGTGATGCTCAAGTGTTCCTCTTGGTACTGTACTGTGTATCATTCCTGGCAATGCATGCAGGATGATATGTGATGTCTAGGGTCAAACCTGGGTCAGTTGCATATAAAGCAAGTGCCCTACCTGCTGTACTATCTCCAGCTCTCAAGTAAAAAAATTTGACTCTGTCTTTATCTTATTCTTTGTATTTTAGTGAATTAATTTTTTGTTTCTGACCATACCTGACAGTCTTCAAGTCTTCTTACTCTGTGCTAAGGGATCCCTCCTATTGGTGGTCAAGGGACTCCAAGGATTCTAGGAATTGAATTCTAGTTCACTGTGTGAAAGGCAAGTGTGCTATTTAAAGTACAATTTCTGAGTCCGATACTTTGTCTGTAATTTAAAGAAGGGGGCTGGATGCGATAGCACAGTGGTAGGGTGTTTGCCTTGCACACAGCCAACACAGGTTGGACCTGGGTTCAATTCCTAGCATCCCATATAGCCCCCCCGAGCCTGGCCGGAGTGATTTCTGAGTACAGAGCCAGGAATAAACCCTGAGCGCAGCTAGGTGTGACCTAAAACAAATAAAGAAACAACAATAACAAAATATAAAGAGGATAGAAAATATACTATACAAATTTTAAAAGATGAAAATTATGTGTAAAAGATGACAAATTTATATGCCAAATATAATTTAAAAAAAATCCAACTCAAAACACCTTTGGAGAGTTTTGATAAAAATAAAAACAAACCCGTGGGTCATCAAACATAATCTCCAGGGCCCAAACCCACCCAATAAGGATAAGGTGGAGCCAGAGGAGTGGGCCACTCTCCTCCACTCAGCAGCTGAGCTCATATCCTAGCCCAGGAACTCCACAACATGTAGTAAAAACCACACTACAAGGGTGTCAATGGGGAAACAACAAAGGACAACAGCATGTATAGAGAATGAAGATGGCAGCTCTGATGACCCAAAAAGTACAACCACATAATTATCCTCTCAGATAAGGAGTTTAGAGTAGAAATATGGAGGATGCTCAGAGAACTCAAAGAAAGCATAGACGAGTATAAACAGTATAAAAGCATAAACAGACCACAAAGATAGAACTCAGAAAATTCCAAACTGAAATAAGAGGACTAAAAAAACTTGGTCGATGAAATGAAAACCTCAATAGAAAGCTTCTCCAAAAGAGTAACATCATCTGAGGATGGGGTCAGTGAGCCAGAGGATGAGATGCAAAACAACTCCATTCATCAGAAGAGATTGGAAAAGAACTTTAAAGCAAATGATTAGACAATGGATAAACTACTCAAAGAATGTGAACAGATGAAAATAGAAGTCTTTGATAAACTCAACAGAAACAACATAGGAATCATTGGAGTCCCAGAGACCCAGGAAGAGAATAATAATAAGAGGAATTGAAGGAAAAGTGAGAAGAGGAAGAGGAGAAGGAGGAGGATGTGGAGGAGGAAGAGTGAGAAGAGGAGAAAGAGGAGAGAGAGATGAAGAAGAGGAAGAGGAGGAAGAGAGGAGAAGGATGAAGAAGAGGAAGAGAAGGAAAAGGAGGATGAAGAAGAGGAGGACGAGAAAGAGGAAGACGAGGAGGAAGAGGAGGAGAAGGAAAAAGAGGAGGAGGATGAAGAAGAGGAAGAAGAAGATGGGGTGGAAGAGAAGAGAAAGAAGAAAAGAAAGGAAGAAGAAAAAGAAGAGAAGAAAAAAAGACGACAAAAAAGAGGAGGAAGAGGCTAGGGATGTGGCTCAATTTATAGAGCAGATGACTTATAGGTGTCAATTGTTAGATTTTATCCCAGATGATCTTATGTTCATGCTATAATATTCTCACAAACTATGAATTCATGTATATATGTATGTATAAAAATGTTATATACTTATGCATACTCACATCTAATAAAGTAACTGTAAAAAGATTCTTTACAAAAACAAACAAATCTGTGGCTTCAGGCAAAGCTATTCAGGTTATAAGCCTTTTACTGAGATTTAGGCTGCTGTAACATTAATCTGACAAGGTATTTAAACCTAACCCATGTAACACTTTAAACTGCTTTTAATGTGCCATCATTTATACACTTATAGGAAATACTTTGGGAATTCATTAGGGGTTGTCTGTCAAAAATAAAATTAAAGCTCTGACATGGTAAAGTTGTTCCCAATAAAGATGTCTCAGAAGGAAAAAAAGGTAAGTGGAAAGTATCCTTCACTATATGTGACTTAGGAAGACAATGACTTGAGTAGAAAAACAGAATTTTTCATTCACAAGTATGTAAAATGATCATTTAAGGGGAAAAAACAAGTCATTTTTATAGTACCCTAGAAACAATAACAATACTAAAATTTTGTGATATAAGTTCTCCTTCTATCTGGGAAGGGTATATACTTCTCAGATCTTCTGTCTTCCCCCCCAGGCTCATCAGTTAAAATCCCCAAGATTGAGATCTTTTTTATTTGTATGCTTTATGAGGGGGCCACACCTGGTGATGCTCAGGGTTTACTTCTGGTTATGTGCTCAGAAATAGTTCCTGGTTTGGGGGATTATATGGGACGCCGGGGGATCAAACTGTGGTTCGTTCTAGGACATTGCATGCAAGGCAAACGCCCTACCGCTGCACCAAGGCTCCAGTCCCAACATTAAGATCTTTAAAATTGGCACCACTAAATATATGCACATCTACATTTATTGTGCTGCTATTTGCAATAGTCACTACCTATGAACAATCAACATGTCCAAGATCAGAAAATAAAACTGAGTTTAAATAAACACAATGAACTAAAACTCAAGCATTAAAAATGTTGAAGTCTTGCCTTTTGCTATCACATGTATGGAACTGGAGGGGATCATGCTAAGTAAAATATATCTAAAGGAGAAAGACAAATACCAGATAACTTCACTTACATGGGATTTAACAAAGAAACAAAGCACAAGAATAGATAATGTCCAATAAAATAAAGATTCTGAGGACAGAACAAAGGAGTATGTGGGGAGGTGCTGGAAGCAACAGGGTGGATAGAAATAAAAGATCCTACAGTCATGAAAGGATATTAGCACTTTGGTGATAATCCTGATGTAATAACACTGTTATTACATAAACTCTAAAACATAAACATCCATAATGTTAGTTCAGTGAATTAAAAATATTTTACTTAATTCTTATAGCTCATTTCTAATAATAAATAATGATATGAAGAATACTATTTGCTCACCAGAGCCAGGCTGTGCTTTTTTTGTATTGTATCTCCTCAGGTCCTTCCTTTCCATGCTTTAATTGCAACTCCAGTTCTCCTATTCTTCCCTGCAAGAAACAAACTACCAATCAACAGGCATACTTTAGAACAAAAATTATCTTGAATTTCTTTATAAAACATGTAAATAATAGATGTTTTCCAGTTGGCCTTAGTACTCCTGATAGTTTATCAGATTATGAAAGATGTGTGAAGAGAGAAATTACAGCATGGCTCAAATTTTTTCAATAGTCACCAGTCAAGCATATCCAAGAGTTTTCTCTTTGGAAGTTCTATTTTCCAGAGGATAAAGTGCTTGCCTTGCACATAGTAGATCCCAATACAATCCCTGGCACCAATATGGTCTCTCAAATACCAGCAGGAGGGATTCTTGAGCACAGAGTAAAGAATAAATCTTAAGCCTTGCTGGGTATGTCCCCATTCCCCGATATACACACAAAAAGCCCCATACATGGCAAATATTGTCTGCTTGCAGCTAATCATTTTAACTGACAATATACAGAGGCTGGAGAGTAACAGAATAAATAAGCAGTAATAAAACAATAAATATAACAAATAATAAAACAATAAATAATAAATATTTATAATATATAATAAATGTAACAAATAATAAAACAATAATAAAACAGAATAATAGAAAATGGCTAAGCATGGAACATAAAGCCTCCAAAGATACATATTTTCATTTTCTCCAACTGTCTGAACTTATATAAAAAAATAATTTTCAGTTTCTACCAAGATATTACTTCTCCCAGGTTTAGTTTCTGCACTTGTAAATAAAGCTAACAATTATATCATGGAATTATAGCACAGTAGTAAATAATGTGCAAAAGTCTGTACTGAAAAGGGTAGGAGAGAATAACAAAGGAATTAAAGAGCATGTTCTATGAGTTTGTGAGCTCACCAGGACTACTCTTTGGGCACACAGTCAATAAGGAATAAGGCTTGATCATTTCTTGGTAATCTCTGAGTATAGAGCTAACCCAGAGTAAAGCTGAGTACTGCCAAGTGTGGCCTAAATCCTTCCTGTACCCTTACTTCACAACCTGACCTCCTCCCAAAAGTATCTATTTATGAAAAAGCAGTAACCATTAACAGATTTTTGGTCTATAACAACAAAAAAACTCATTCTGCCCATTACTTTCTTATGAAATAATCATTCTTAATAAATGTAAATCTTCTTCTTTTTTTGGGGGGTGGTCACACCTGGCAGTGCTCAGGGGTTACTCCTGGCTCCATGCTCAAAATTGCTCCTGGCAGGCACGGGGGATCATATGAGGCACCGGGATTCGAACCGATGACCTTTTGCATGAAAGGCAAATGCCTTACCTCCATGCTATCTCCCGGGCCCCAAATGTAAATCTTCTTGAGTTAATTCATATTTTCATATGCATAGTCTTTATTTTTTTAAAGATTTTTTTATTTATTCTTAATTATTTTGTTTTTTGGTCTTGGGGCAACATCTAGCTGTGTTCACTCTTTGCAATGCTCAGGGTACTGTGTGTACAAATGGATATCAAACCGTGGTTGACTGCAAGTAAAGCAAGTTCTTTACTTGACATACTATCTCTCTAGCCGGTAATATGCATACTCTTTGAAAAGAAAAGATTTCCCCAAATGCAACATCCTAGAATACATAGTTTTATGCTCTAATATTTTTCGCCTATACTTTTTTTTTTTGTGTGTGGTTTTTGCTCAGTGCTCAGGGGTTACTCCTGGCTCCATGCTCAGAAATTGCTCCTGGCAGGCACGGGGGACCATAAGGGGCACCGGGATTCGAACTGATGACCTTTTGCATGAAAGGCAAACGCCTTACCTCCATGCTGTCTCCCGGGCCCTTTTCTCCTATACTTTTGCTAGTTTGTAAGCTTAGTAAAGACAAAGACTGTATTTTATCAGTCTAAGACTTCATATTTAGCACTATTTTTCTGACTATACTGAGAAATGTCCAGGCCTAACCAGTTCAGACATTCTGAGATCTGAGGCACTCAACATTGATAAGCTTCTATTCACAGCTTTCGTGACTCCTGTTAACTCAGTAACCTCAACCCACAGGTCCATAATTTCTAAAAAAAAGTTCTGATCCTTTATTTCCCCTTCTGTCTCATGGAGATGAGATCAAAAATGATCAAATTGTTAAGTGGCCGATACTAATGCTAAATATTAATTTTGGCTTCCTTGGAAGGTTGGCAAATAAAAATAATTCTTATTGTCTCTATTATTTACTTTTTATAATACCTATCTCAAAATGATAAGAAATAGAAAATTTAACTAAAGGTAAATCTGTTTAAGAAACAAATGCACATTTAACTAGTATATGTGTAGCCCCTTGAGAAAGTCTACTGCTATAATTTCTCTTACAACTATGAAAAGTAAAAAGTTATTCTGTAAGATAACCTCCCTGCCCCCACTTTACTCCACTCCACCCTTTTCTCAGAGGCTCATTCCATTCAGTCTCCTCCTCGATATGTTTCTTGATCTCTTTCACCCAGTCCATATTAGGAAGACCTAATTTACTTCCAATTGTCTGCCTTTTGGTCAAAAAAGATCCAGAGAGATGCATTTAATACCATCACTTAGATAGCACAGTGGTACAGCGTTTGCCTAGCACGCAGCAGATCCAGGACAAATGGTGGTTCAAATCCTGGCATCCCATATGGTCCCACATGCTTGCCAGGGGCAATTTCTGAGCACAGAGCCAGGAATAATCCCTGAGCATGACCAGGTGTGACCCCAAAACAAAAACAAACGTACAAACAAAAAAGACAGATTATGATCTGAAACAGCTACCTGAACAGAGACTTCTGGAATACCTTTAGATTTTAATTAGTGACATGTATACTATCCCTCTTATTTAGTAAAAAATCATTCTGTATACCCAAGAGCTTGTTGGTAACTATGGGCAAGTTCACACAGTTCCCATGTCTGCAGAAAGAAGAAATAAAGAAGAAAGAAAGAAAGAAAGAAAGAAAGAAAGAAAGAAAGAAAGAAAGAAAGAAAGAAAGAAAGAAAGAAAGAAAGAAAGAAAGAAAGAAAGAAAGAA
>PVKC010047210.1:0-11101 GCA_004027635.1 Crocidura indochinensis | reverse complement strand
TAACTCTTCAGAACCAACCAGTATAGCAAAACAAAACATGAATAAATAAATAAATAATAATAATAAATATAAAGTTCAGTATAGAAGTGAATGAACAATGTGTAGAGAGTTAGGGAGTAAAGGAAATAAATCATATTTTGAAGGAGATAACAGAATAGTCTGAGAATGATTCAAATAATGAAGCCATCATAATCTCAGACAGATAGGCATAAGATAGATAAATAGATAGATAGAAAGACAAACAGTCTGGCAGGAAGCTATATAGAATATATATTAATAGACCCAAAAGAACAATTAAGACAAAATATTCCTACCTAAGGTGTATTTATTTATATTTTTCTGGAAACTAGACAAGATTTGAGTATGCTACTTTAGTCAATAAGCCTAATAGTCCACTTAATGAAAATGAATTCTTAAAATAATGACTATGGAGGCCCAGTAAAATATCTTAGTAATTTACATATAGAGTTTATTTTTTAATAGATAGACTAGTAGTTTTTATATCTATTATTTTATATCTAAGATTTACTATGCAACAGCACTAGTTTCTGCTAAATTCTGCTCCAAACAACTAAGGTTAAAAACTATTAAAATAACATTAGATAACAATACATTTTTGAAAAGCTTTTGTTCCATATACTAAAAACAAATTAAAATTTACTTCAAACTTTTAGTCCGGTTTTTTCTTTTTTTTGGTTTTTGGGTCACACCCAGTGATGCTCAGGATTACTCCTGGCTATGCGCTAGGAAGTCGCTCCTGTCTTGGGGGACCATATGGGAACCGGGGGATCGAACCGTGGCCCATCCTAGGCTAGCGCAGGCAAGCAGACACCTTACCTCCAGCGCCACCACCCGACTCCCGAGTTCAGTTTTTTCAAGTAAGCTATATGCTACGTTGCCTCACTTATACTACATTTAACCATTTTAAAAAACACTTAGAATATATTTACTTTGGTTCAAATATAGTGATAATATTCAAAATTTTTAATTGAAGATTCAGTAGATTGATCATTAATTTGATTATTGATTCACACATTAATCTGAGTGCTTTTCATAGGGAAAGATTACCGTTTGGTCCCATGTTTTTGTCTCCTATGTTATCCTTTCTTTCAAGTTTGAAACAAGTGCTTTGGAAAGAGATATTTTTGTAATTTATTAATGTATTTAAAAATATTAAAATGGAATTCAAAAATTAACCAATGTTTAACTTCAATATGCAAAGAATTTCATTCAATGGAAGGACTATAATTGCTTATAGTTTGAAATGGGCTAAAAAGTGAGAGCTAAAAAATCTTTCTCTTTGCCCTTGTTTTGAACACAAAATTATAGTAAGTTTCAAGTGCAATATCATTATATTTTTTTAATCTGTACAAAGGTAAGTTAGAAAAAAGGAATAAAGGAGGTCACAATTTACCCTAATATCAATACTGGGTAGAAGGGATTAATTTGGAAGCATGAGCCGTATTGTTAAAATTTCCACAGATAGTTTAACAAATAAAAAGAAGAGGAGCCAAAATAAGGAAATAATAAGAGGTTTTTTGGGTTTGATGAGAGGCACTATGGTGAGGTGCCTGGGAAACAGTGTGATCTCTTTCATTTGCAAATTGCAGCTAATGATTTTGCTATTGATAAAAAAACGGAGTTCTAAGAACTAATTGAAAATAATTGATACATTAATGCTAATAAATGCACTTGCTGACCAGCAAAAATAGACTTAATTTGAGGGCATGTTCGGTGTTCAGAACAGCCTAGATGAGTCTATAATTTACAGATTGCTATTCAAAAAAAGTGTCAAGACCCACCTGAAGAAGTCAAAGCAGATTAGACTGTCAGCTAAAATGAAGCAAGATGTACATTTTTGAAGACTCAAAAGACTAAATTACTTAAAATGGATCAAAGAAATTATTAGTGTATGAAAACCTCTTACTATTAGCAGAATAATGTTTGTAGCTCTATAGCATTGGTCTGGTAGTTGACAGTAAGTTGCACGATTCATGCTAATAGGACATGTATGAATTATAAAAGCAATGAAGATTGATAACAAATTAAAATTATAGATTGAAGAAGCATGAATTGATTGAATTCATTAACTAATGAATTCAAAGAGAACAATGATAAGAATGAGTGAAAAATGATTCAATGTTTAAACATGGTAAATATTAAAATAATAACTCAAAAAAGGGATTTTTTTCGCTTGTTCAGTACAATGAATTGAGTTTATCTGACTTTTTCCTTATTATATTGTCACAGGAAAGGAACATTTATTTTTGTTTTGACAACTGATAGTGTGTTGGTCAAAAGAGAGTTTGGGAGTTAAGGTATGAAAGCAAGCTTCACTTGCTGGGGTCGGTTATATATCTGCATTGACAAGTGATAACTAGTAGAATGACAGTCTTGAAGTTAGCATATCTAAAAGCTTAAAGCCTATCAGATGATACAAGATTGTTGCGAATAGGTCAGAAAACATTGCTGTCTTTCAAAGTTTACACTAGCATATTATTAACTGGTTCCAAACAAACACTAGCTGCAATAATCAATCAATATACAATAAGCCCCCAACCCATGCATTGTCTTCATAGAACTTAAGAGTCTAATGTGTTCAAAGCATCTCACTGCTTTGGCATACAAATATGTTATATAATATAATGACAATTCTTTTTATCTTGTTTATCTGACTTTTATTTTCTTATAAATGAAAGCAATTTGAAACACCCAAGCCACTAAAAAAGGTCAAAAAGGCCAATTAGTTCAGACACGGCTTTTATTGTTTGTTTTATTTCAAAGGCTATTCCCAAAGTACTTAGGATCTATTCAAAGATCACTTCTGGTGTGCTCAGAAGACTGTAAAATGTACAAGTATTTAACCAGAATTGGCTACATTTAAGGTCAGCACCTTACTACATTCTAATCTATCTGAAAACCTGAAGACATTTTTTGAGGGCAGCCATCTCTGGAGGCAGTATTTAGGAGACCTTAGGGGTCATCAAAGTACCACTGCACGTTATAGTATTCAGCCATGCCTGTTGGATTCCAAGAAGGCATCCCTATGATCACCTGTGGGATCATGTATGTTCCCTGTACATAAGATTTCTTTCTCATCCCTAAATTCTTTTTTGTCCCTTAGATATCCAGTTTTATTTTTATTTATTTACTTATTTATTTATTTTGGTTTTTGGGTCACACCCGGCAGTGCTCAGGGGTTACTCCTAGCTCCATGCTCAGAAATTGCTCCTGGCAGGCACGGGGACCATATGGGGAACCGGGATTCGAACCGATGACCTTTTGCATGAAAGGCAAACGCCTTACCTCCATGCTATCTCCCGGGCCCCTTAGATATCCAGTTTAAGGACTTTTAATTTATAAAAAAATTATAAAATAAGAACATGGCAATTTAAAAGATGAGAGTAGTAACCCAGTGTATACTGGGAGACTTATTTCAATATTCTCCACAATATTAAAAGCTATGTTTCAAAATCTAATCAGAGGTTGAAGCTAGTCCACTTTAAAAAGGCTCAAGAAAATTACAGATTAATGAAGGTACACCAGGCTAGATAATTTCCATATGCTAAGTCTAGCTTTTATGCTATACCAAGAAGTGCTTGCTATTTCATCAAAATATTTATATATGCTAATTTAGCTTCCTCCACCCCAATATTAATGTTTTATAATCAATTTATATACAGTTGACTGTGATGCTTGTATGTTTTGGTTATAGAACCTACCAAATGATTACAAACTTTAGTTGTATGCTTGCTTGTATAGTCTCTCAGATTTCAGTCTTGCTTGTGTTATTGTGCACATCTTACTTGTAATTCCTGTCTGTCTCACATTTTAGATTTAGTACTAATAGATCATCTGATTGCTGTGTACAAATAGCCACAAAACATGTTGTGGCATTGAGTAACTGAAACAGCAAAAACATTCTAATTTCAAGATGTTGATGAGGCAATATCAAAACCATCTATTCCAGGTCATTTCATTATTTTTCTTTACTAAGTAACTAGCAAAAGGAATATTTTTTTCTTCATTTCACAGGAAAATCAACTAGGTTCATAAATAAATAAATTATAACTTTCAGTCCAAGAATTGTAACTAGGATATTTGAACTCCTGTGATAGTTAATGTTCTGTGCCATTTTGACTAAAACATGATGCCCACATATCAAGGCTCTAGTGTTCTGTTAAATATTTGTTAGGGGAATTTGAATTGTGATTAACACAAATCTGTGAAATTTAAGAAAAGTGTTATGCCATTATGTGAACAAACTTAATTTAGCTAGTTGAAGTTCACAATGAAATGAAAAGACTCATCTCCCCTTAGCTAAATATTAGCTTTCAACAGAGCATTGGTTTTCAAGATCAGGTCTCGCCCTGCAATATTAACTTGCCAGTGACATCAATCTGCTTTCCCCATTTCGCATTTTTGACTTGCCAAACTTCTTTATCAAGAAATCAAGTGCTTTAGGAAGAAAATAAAAATAACCCTTCTATTTATCCTCAGTCTATTGTACTGTTTCTCTTCTTCAAATAAAAACAACTCTTCGATTTATCCTCAGTCTAGTGTACTGTTACATCTAGTATACTGTTACTTTTCTTCAAATCATGTCTTTGTATATGTCATTTCAGATATTTGTTTGTTATTTAACACCTTCATCTGTTTCTGATAGTTATACCTGTTCAAATTTGTGATTTTATGAAATCATGAGAATATAAATTCCACATTTATCATTGATTTTTGCCCATTTATTTTTAGTCATTTGTCAAATATGTTATTTTATTTGTTTTTTGGGGGCCACACCCGGCGGTGCTCAGGGGATACTTCTGGCTGTCTGCTGGGAAGTAGCTCCTGGCAGGCACGGGGGACCATATAGGAGATTCGAACCAACCACTTTTGGTCCTGGATCGGCTGCTTGCAAGGAAAACGCCACTGTGCTATCTCTCCGGGCCCTGTCATATATGTTTTTAACTAGTCTGGCCACTATTATCCTTCCTGATAAGGCTGGACACTGCATTTCTATTTCTAAAATGTTTAGCGCTGGTAACTACTGTTTTTTTTCTGCTTAGAAATTCTCATCACTGATGACTCATTTTATCACATCTTCTCAACTGTTTATATAAAATATGACTTTACTAATAACTTATTTGCATTTTGTAAATAATTATCAATTACCTTGTATGTCTAAATTCTATATTAAATTTCTTGATTCATCATTTTCATACCTCCTTCTGGAAACTTCTACTTCTAAAATAGTTTTAATTATATATTTAAGATATAAGTAGCATTACCTTATAATTCTATATAAGGTATATATATATATATAAGGTATATATCTTATAGTAATAATGTTGCCTTATTTTATAAATTAAAATATAAAAATATTGGGATGGGTGGTGGCGCTAGAGGTAAGGTGCCTGCCTTGCCTGCGTTAGATTAGGACAGACCACGATTCGATCCCCCAGTGTCCCATATTGTCCCCCAAGCCAGGAGCAACTTCTGAGCACATAGCTAGGAGTAACTCCTGAGCGTCACTGGGTGTGGCCCAAAAACCAAATTAAAAAAATATTGATTAAAATATTTTAACATTGATTGATATTGTTATATATGCATATATCTGTATATATAAATATGTAGATATTATTCCATAGACTAATTTACTTTGACTCAGTTTGCCTGGGCTCAATATTGGAAGAATAAATACTTTTATTTAATCATATATTTCAGTAGTTATGATTACAGCCATTACATCTCTCAAATGTGATTAGTATGTTAAGATAAGGTATTATCAAATAAGATATATGTTTTCTATTATTTATAATTAGTTCAGAAAACAACCTAATATGTGTGGGAAAAAGTGACAAAGAGAAATGTAAGATAAGAACAGAATAATTAAAATTCAGAATGAAGATAATTGCTACTTCATTTATGTTTACATATACAAAGCATTAATATAAGCATGAAGTTAAAGATAGGCAGAGATACCCATTCTATCAAAATTCCAGGTATGCTGGTATTTGAACAGAGAATTCTGGAGTCTTTGATGAGTGAATATAAGTAGACTCCCCAGTGCCTTTTGTACTTCTTGATAATCCTGGAGCCACAGATATGGCCCACAGATGCTGTTATGTCAATCACAAAATTTTAAGTTATTGGATCACTCAATTGAACTACACCTACAAATTTTCAATACTGACTCTACAGTAGGAAAACATCAAATTAGATATAAAAGTAGCAAAGCATCCACTCAAAGTTAACAAATAAAGCCAATAGTAGAATGATCAACAAGCATCAAAGAGCTTTACCCTTCAGACTTTGGTATTACCAGTCTTCATGGCATTCAGTACAACTCTTTTGTTGGTGGTTGGCAATGATTGAGTGGAAACACCTGTGGATGGAAGTATCATTTGTATTGGTCTCTTACCCAACCAGTTCTCCACCCCGGGATGTGGTCTTGACTTCCGAATAAAGATCCTGTGTCTCATGTAAAAACCACTTGAGGTTTTGGCTTTTCCACGCCTGAGCTAGCCAGTTCTTAGAGGGAATGTTTGCATGTGAAAGTTCC
Organism: Crocidura indochinensis; assembly: GCA_004027635.1. Taxonomy (NCBI): domain Eukaryota; kingdom Metazoa; phylum Chordata; class Mammalia; order Eulipotyphla; family Soricidae; genus Crocidura; species Crocidura indochinensis. The sequence continues at coordinate 4,542 of PVKC010047210.1, read as the reverse complement.
TGAACCTGATTTATCTCTGTGTGGATTATTTCCTGTGTCAGTATTTGCTTATAGACCCAAGTCTCTCCAATCATCTGGGACTGAGGTGTGAGTCTTCTGCTTCACGGACAATGACTCAATGGTCCCTTTATAAGTATAACAATTTTCACAAAGTTTCTTATGCCAAAATTCTCTTTTTCTTGATAATTCCATTACCATTTATTTGTAAGTGAGCAATACAAAATAAATTATTCACACATAATTATTCATCTTAAATTGGTTTTCTAAAATCAACCATGTTTTAAACCATATTCTTAATGTATATGCTACAAAATTAATAACATGGGCACATGATAAAATATGTAAACAATTGGTGTACTTTATTGTGTTTTCGATATGGAAAGTAAAAAATTCATTAAATGTGAATTTCAAATATATAGAAGAGAATCAGTTTTTCAGTGTTAGTTGTTTTGCTGTGTGAATTTGTACATAAGAATTAGCAGGTTAAGCTGAGAACAGTTAATCAAAAGAGATTGCTTGGAAAAGTACTTGAAAAAGTTATAAGTGCTATGCAAATATAAGAAATTAATCAAAATAGAAGAATTTCAATTAATTTTCCAGGTGCACACTTTATTAACTAAAATTTTAGAATTTGACATTTATTTTGGAGTAGTTCCTGTTTCCTCTTTCCTATTCAGAAATAGGTCTTAAGAGAAGAAATAGTAAACCAATAGTACCTACATTCCTATATTAAGTATATCAAGAACTAGAATTAGTTAAATTTTCCACTGCACTAAACACATATATTCTGATACAGATGTTCTATAGTGTTAATTTCTTTAATGTAATTGAAAAATGATCAGGATATTGTATTTGGTTTAGAAAAATTTTTTTACTTAATATCTTTGTCATAGAATCAAAAAATTAACATTTTCAAAATTTGTAAAAGTGTCTACAATTCCACTGAACTCCAACTTTATCAGGCATTAATGCATAAAATATTGCATTACATTTGTGGTCATTTACGTTACTTGGAGGTAGCTGGAAAGAAGAAACTGGTAAGATATCAGGCCTGAACTTTTTCAAAGGTATGAAGACTGCATTTCTTTCATAGGCAAATAATGAACTTCTTGGAGAAAATGAGGCACCACCCAAAAAAGCTTGAGTTATCTGGAGAAAGAGAAATTTCTCAGGAAAGTAGAACATTAACAGAATCAAAAGTTCATGACAGGAATGCAAAAAGACCACCAAGAATTCATGGTTTTTTTCTTTAGAGAAAACAATTTTTATTTTGATCAAAATAAATTACAAATTTTCACAGTAATATTTTAGATACTAGTGACATTAAATCTAGGGCATTCCCACCGCAAGTGTTATCCTCCATCCATCCCTATTCCCAGCATACATCCATGGTACTTCTTAACAATTTCCTACTCTCTCTTGAACATATCTCTCTCTGTCTCTTTCTGTCTTTCTCTGTCTCTGTCTTTTTCTCATTCTCTAAGTCAAAGTAATTTACCTCTTAAAATACTACAATACATATTTTATATATAGTTTTACATTGTAGTATTTCCTTTACGTTAGACCGTAGGAAGCTATTTATTTATTTATTTATTTATTTAATTTAATTTATTTTATTTTGGTTTTTGGGTCACACCCGGCAGTGCTCAGGGGTTACTCCTGGCTCCATGCTCAGAAATTGCTCCTGGCAGGCACAGGGGACCATATGGGGCTCCGGGATTCGAACCGATGACCTTTTACATGAAAGGCAAACACCTTACCTCCATGCTATCTCCCGGGCCCCTATTTATTTATTTTTATTTAAAATAGTCTTCATTTGTTTAGACCTTTTAATTTGTTATTTATTTGTTTATTTGACTTTAGGGACACAAACAGATATAGGTGTTATTTCTGAAATAACGAGTTATTTCTGGCAGTTTTCCTGGGAACATATGGGATGCTGGCTATTCAATCTGGGTTGATATTATGTGAGGCAAATTCCTTACTCACTATTCAATAACTGTAGCCTCTTGAAACTAATGGCAAGTAAACATTAGATTTTTAGATTTATTTATTTTCCCATACCATTTCTTCTTAATATGATACCAGGGATTTACACACATAGTAGTGGTACTCAAAGAGGTTTCAGTCTATGATTGTAGTGTTCACATTAAACTTCTGGGTTTATTTTGTTTTTGTTTTATTTCTGGCATACTCAGTGTTTCTCAAGGTTTTCTCTTTCTCTTTACTCACAGGTAACTTTGGGTGATTTTGAGGATTATAAATATTGTTGGGAATTCAAGATGGAGTTGTTTGACTCCTGCAAGGCAAGAACCTTCCCGCTCTCCCCTAAATGAGCTTTTTAATTGTGGGATCACCATGACACAAAATTTAAGATCAAAATTTCAATTTATATTAACTAGAACTTGAATTAGAAGTAGCTGATACTTTAAGCATTTAAATGTGTGGTATTTTTCAAAATTATCAAAATTTTGTTTCTACTTTTAATATATGAATATATGTTCATAGGAATTTTAACTTTTGATTAAATTATACAATTCTGGGGTTTTTTTGTTTTTTTTTTTTTGTTTGTTTTTTGTTTTTGGGTCACACCCGGCAGCGCTCAGGGGCTATTCCTGGCTCCATGCTCAGAAATTGCTCCTGGCAGGCACGGGGGACCAAATGGGGCACCGGGATTCGAACCGATGACCTTATGCATGAAAGGCAAATGCCTTACCTCCATGCTATCTCCCGAAATTATACAATTCTGAACTGCACATTAGTAAAGGCTTCTTGAATATTCTCCAAACAGAAGATAATTTATTATATATCTAGGTTAAAATCAGAATCATCATCACTCTTTTTGTTGTTGTTGTTTTGAACAACATTCAGCAGTTCCCTGGGGTTGTTTTAGGTTCTGTGTTTGGGATACTATGCAGTGATGGGGAATTAAACCCTGGGATATTGCATGCAAAGTAGGTATCTAACTCCCTGTGCCAACCCTCTGGCTCATTTTAAGTAGTTTGTCAAGTTATCTAATTTTTTCTGTTCAAAGTTAAATAACAACCTCTTCCCATTTACACCACTTTTCTTACACCCAAATAAATCTTGTTGAGTAGTTTGTTTACTTACTTTCCATTAAGGAAGTCTGGGAAATCTTTGTTTTGTATTTTGTTTTTATATATTTTTAATACGCTTCCAAATACATTAATTACACATATTTATTTGCTTATTTTTAATTAACAAACTATTTATTTAGTAATGTATGTATCAGCTACCTCTTGTATATGTCAGAAAGAAAGGCATTGGAAGTGATAAAACAATCCATTTAAAATATTAGGATGGTGTATTAAATTTGAAAAGCAAAACATGAGTAAAGGATTTTAGCTTTAGAAAATTTAAGGATAATCTACTTACTCTCTGAGTTGAAAACATTGACTATAACATATTTTGTATAAATGTTTCAACAGAAGAAAGTGGTATACATTTTGATAAATTATGGGTTGGGTGCCTATTGTATATTCAGGTGGATATAATTAAACTTTGAGAATTAATAAAAATTATCAATAGGCATTAGTGTGGAGGTAAAAAAGAAGACGTGAAAATTAATTCCTAAAGCATTGCTATATTAAGAAATTGTTCCTTGATCTTGTATTCATCACTCTGCTATGGTTGCTACAGCATTCAGTCCCCCAGAGATATTAGACTTCTAAATTCCATTGATATTGTCAATGCTGTAATGCCCAAGAAATCAATTATTCAGCTTGATTCATGTAATTAAGTGATGTTTACTTTCAGGTTGTACCCACAATACTACTCTTTTAATTCCATCACCAGACTCAAGTCTTGATAGTCCCTGAGGTGAAGTAAAAGTGTCATCATCAGGAGGTGCTATGCACTACAAAAGAAACCCTGAGTTTAGGAAATCAAAAAGAAAATGCACAGTGGATTAGGTGCTTCCATTGGAAGTGATTGACCTATCTACCAGCCATTAATTCTATAATGTTAGTCCAAAATCACTAGGAGAAATTTCTAAGCAAAGGACCAAAAACATCAGTGGGAAGAAAAGAAAAAAAGAAGGAAAAAGGGAAGATAGAAAGAAGGAAGAAAGAAAGGAAGGAAAGAATGAGGAGGAAGGAAGGGAGGAAGAGAGAAGGAAGGAAAGAAAGAAGGAAGGAAGGGAGAGAAATAGGGAGGGAGAGAGGGTGCGAGGAAGAAAGAAGAAAGAAAGAGAAATAAGAAACAAAGGAAATAAAAAGAAAATAAGAAAAAGAAGGAAAGAACAAAAGAAAAGGAAAGAAGATAGAAAAGAAGGAAAAAAGAGAAAGAAGAAAGAAGTGAGAAAGAAAAAGAAGGAAGGAAAGAGAGAAAAATAAGAAAGAATAAAGAAAGGAAGGAAAGAGAAAGAGAGAAAAGGAAAGAAAGGAAGAAGGAAGGAAGAAAGATAAAAGAAGAAAGAGGGAAGAAAGGAAGGAAGGAAGGAAGAAAGAAAGAAAAGAAAGAAAAAGGAAAGGAAGGAAGGAAGAAAATAGAGAAAGGGAAAAAGAAAGAGAAAAAGAAAGA
>PVKC010047209.1:0-11099 GCA_004027635.1 Crocidura indochinensis | reverse complement strand
GGAGGGAGATATCAGGTGCTTTGATAAGCACCTGCCTTGCAAGAATAAGGTCATGCATTCAAGTCCCCAGTGGCTCATACAAGCATAGCACAATACTGGCAGCTCTGTGCCTGCAATCCCCAACATCACAGGTGATTCCAGTAGCACCACAGCCAGGTGTGTGAAAGCAGCACAAAAAGGAGTGGAGCTCCTGGAAAACACTACAGCTAAAAGGGTTGCACAAACACCATGACAGGAAGTGAGGACTCCTGCTGAGCATGCAGTGCAAACCTCACTGAGGCACGGCTGAATTTAGAGGAATCAGTACCTGATGTGAAATCTCTGGCAAGTAACATAGTGTAAAATATGTGGGCACTCTACCCAGTTCTGAGTGCTACCCCTAGTTATGAAAAATCACCACAATAACAGCGATAATAGCATCAATAACAAAGGGAAGAAGCAGGGTGAAAATGAAAGGGGGAGAAAGAATAAAAATACTGCTTGAGGAGAAGTAGAAAGATAGTAAAATAGCTAAGGCATTTCCCTTGCATTGGCCCAGGTTTGATCATTGACACTCCACATGGCCTCCGAGCCAACCAAATGATTCCCGACCAGAAGTAAGACCTGAGTACCAGCAGGTGTGGCCCAAAATGCTTTTTATTTCATTTTATTTTATTAATTTACTTTGTTTGGGGGTTGCATAACATGGCTTATTTCTATGTTCAGGGATCACTCTTGGCAGTGCTCAGGGGACCATATTCATTGAGGGAGATGGAACCAGTTTGGGCCATGTGCACAGCAAATTGCCTTAACCATGGTATCATCACTCTGGTCCTGCCTTTTTTTTTCATTTTAAAGCAGCTTTTATAAAAAACAAAGCAAAATCCATCTCTTTCAGTATGTCTGTTCTGCACCAATAAGGCTAATTTCAAGTCAGTCCACTTTCACTGTCATGTTCAAAACCCCTCTATTGCCTTTTCCCACACAACCCACACATTTGTTTATTTGGGTTTTGGGTGGGGGTTCTGGTGTACAACCAGCAGCACTCAGGGGTTACTCCTTGTTCTGTGCTCAGAAATTGCCCCTGGGAGGCTGAAGGGACCATATGGGATGCCAAAAAAGAACCCGGGTCTGCCCCGGGTCAGCAGCATGCAAGGCAAATGCCCTACCGCTATGCTATGGTAGTAGGGCCACTGTCCATTCTCTTTTCAGCAGAGAACTTAGCCTGCACACTTTGCTCCATTCCTTGCCTTTCTCTTAACCCCCACCCACTTCTCCCCTTAACCTTGGAATCAATCATTTATACCACTGAAGTTTCTGTGTCATCTTTCAGGTCTATGCAAACTCTCCAGAACTAGATTTTTAGCTCTTCCTTTTTTCCCTATGGAAGTCCAGGGCTACAGGAGATGCTCATTAAATATTGATGGCCTAGTAACTTATGACATGAGTAATTATAACATGGATTTAACTATAGTCCTCAGGAAATTGTCTTCTTAGTAACTTAACTACATAGAGCACAACCTCAACCTCGTACTTGATAATACTTAGTGTATTTATTCCTTTGAACACATAAGTGAATAGTATTTTCTAAGTCATTTGCATGGCATTACGGCAGCCACACTCAGAAAGCAAAAAAAAAAAACAGTCTTTTTCAGAATCTTCAAATCTCTTTCATTCCCTTCTCATGGGCTATGTGCCCATCCTGGTGCAGCAGTGCCCACCTGAAACCCTCACTTGGCAATAACCCTTGGCAGATGCCAGAAGCTAAGAACTTGCTTAAGGTCATAATTCCTTTCGCTGATCTTGCCCTGCCCTGCTTCAGGGTAGACCATAGACCACAGTCCCACTGTGACTACCTGAGATGAAAATAGGAAGCCAGAGTCCTTAAAGAACTATAGCATTAACTGAGGTCAAAGTTACAAGTGCATCAGCATTTCCCTCTCCTTGAAAGTATCTCTTGGGGCCCGGGAGACAGCATGGAGGTAAGGCATTTGCCTTTCATGTACAAAGGTCATCAGTTCGAATCCCGGTGTCCCATATGGTCCCCTGTGGCTGCCAGGAGCAATTTCTGAGCATGGAGCCAGGAGTAACCCCTGAGCACTCCCGGGTGTGACCCAAAAAAAACAAAACAAAAAAAAAGTATCTCAATCTTCTGTTTCCACAGAACCCATCAGAACAAATCTGTCTTCCTTACTACAGTGAAAATAGCTGATTACAGTAACTGTCTTTAAGCTCTTTAGCAATTTATTAAACACAATTATTAGTACAACAAACAAGGATTCCTCCAGCATCTACGTACAAGATTTGATCTATTAAAAAGCATAGCAAGGGGCCAGAGAGATAGTACAGAGGTTAGTCTTTGCCTTGTATGTGACTGATCTGGATACTTTGATCTCTACTATCATATAAGGTCCTCTGAGTCCCTCTAGAAGTGACCCCTGAGCATACAGCCCAGGAATAGCCTCCAAACAAACCAAAAAACAAGAAACATATTAAATAGAATGATTCTGCTCATTGAATTGGATGCTAGGGCAGTGGTTGGCACTCAAGAGCCAACATAAGCCACACATGTTGCACAGTCAGCAGCTGGGATGCTACATACCCAACATTTCAGCAGAGGATGAGCTCAGACCCTGCCATTGTGGTAGGGATTTTAGTCTTGAAGTTGAAGATGAGTTAATAGATAGGGAATTTTGGAAAATATGGAGAAATTCTCAGCGATGCACCAAAAGAGGGAGGTGGAAGCGGTGGCAATACTGACAGAAACTGGGTTCTTATGGGGCCCTCACAAGCACAACTTAGAGCTCCCACTGACCTCAAAAGAGTTTTGGCTTTTTACCTTTTAATTGCTCAGGGGCCTCCTAAGGTGTTTAGGAAGTCTGGGAGCCCTCCAGGAGAATTTCAGCTCATCAACTGATGTTTAATACAAGGCAGGATGATGTGGTGTGGCTCAGAGCCAGTGGCACAGATAGTATTAGGGTCCTTCAGTCCTACGCACAGCAGAGTTCCCATGTGGTGCTGGGGAAAAACTGGAGTCACCCACATGCAAGACAGGAGCCTTAACTCCTGTATACTATCTCTCTGGCTCTCTGAAAGTGTTTTAAATTATAAATTACTATGTTGATCCAATTATTCACTCTGAATTCTCATGCTGAGAGATCGAGTTTTAGTACCAACTAGAATGTGATTCTCATTTATTAATTAAGCTTGTGAAATGATCCTGCACCTAACACTTCTTTTGTGACCAGAGAAACTGCATCCTTTCATTTTATTCTCAATGTTTAGTCATTTCCAAATTTCCTAGAACTTTATATATGAAATGATCAGATAAAAGATCACCACAAAGAGTAGTGGTGCAGTTAGGGAAATAACTACACTAACAACTATCATGGCAGTCTTAATGAGTGAGAGAAGTAGAATGCCTGTCTCGAATATAGGCAAGGTTTGAGAAGGAGGGTGGGAGGGGGATATTGGTAGTGGACTGTTGCTCTGGTGAAGGGGGGTGTTCTGTTTATGACTGAAACCCAACTATAATTATGCTTGTAATAATGGTGCTTAAATAAAGATTTTATATAAAAAAGAAAAAAGGCAAGTGCTACTGGTAATTTTTTATTCTTAATTTGTAGATAATAGAAATTTGATAAGGGAAAGGATTTAATTTTAGCTAAAAGATTTTTTTTATTTTAGGAAGCTCACATCTGACTTCCATTTACAATTCAAAATCCTTATAATTAGTATTAGTTATACGGCTTCACATTTGCTAAGAATAAATCCTATTATGAAATCATTGAATATACATTAGGTTACAAAGCTATATCCTTTTCCATACGATTTTATCTTAAATTCATTTTGGCATTATTTCCACCTTGCCATTACATTATATAAAACACTTTTCTTTTACTTTTACTCCCCAATTTCCGTTACCAATTTCCCCTTCCTCCCAAATGAATTGCCAATTTCACTTTGCTGTCACATTAACAGTAAGGAAGAAACTTTCAACATTCTCATTGAAGAATAACACTTAAGTTCAGCATTTTGCTATGAGTGACAATTTTAAAGGTACTAAACAATGAGGAATACTTCAGAGTTTAGATCACTAGCCTTAAATATACTGACCTAGGTTTTATTTTCTATACTCCCAGTAGTTATCCAAGTACTAGTATGAATGATTCCTGATAAAAGAGCTAAGAATTAGCCTTGAGCACAGGTGGATACAGCCCCCAAATTAGTCAATCAATAAAATAAAGGTAGTTGGAATAGATATGTCCCATTATAAAGGAAATAAGAGTATTTTCTGTTTTTCTACTCCAAATTAGTTCATTTTCTGTCTGGCCTTTGAGTTATCTAGGGCTGGTAACATGGAAAGAAGACAAAAAGAAATGAAAAGGGTCAATGATGGCTCATTGGGAACAGGGATTCAACATGAAGATAAAGCTGGATTAAAGATAGAAATTGGGAGTCCTTGAAAAATTCACAAAATTGGTGATCATAGGTTTTTAGAGACTCTAAATTTGTTCTCCCTAAAACATGAACTTCAATTGGTTGTAAATTGTTCTATGTTCCCTAAATTCAAGAGCATCCATATCAGTGGATCCTGAAGGCCAGACCAAGAAAGTCAGAATTCCAGACTCTTTTACTTTTTACAACAGAACTATCCAATATTTGTATATCTGAGATATGATCACTATAATAATGATCATTAACGTTAACCCACATATAAATTTACCTTTTGATTTCTGTGGTGAGCCTTATCTTCTTACATCATACACCTCAATCTCTGGAAGACACTAGATTCTTGGCAACTCCCTAAGCAAGAACCGTGTGCTCTTGATTTCTGTTCTGATGGGAATATTATATATTTTCAACACCAATGTGACTGCTTCACTGTCTAAAGTAACCTTCACCTGTGTTAGCTTCTTCTAATGCCTCTATGTGCATGGGCTCTGTCTCCGTGATAAGTCAATAACATGGATTATACTATATATTATATTATTATTTATCTCACTTATATACTATATTATATAAATATATATATATTATTTATTATAAAGATTATATTATATATCTCACTTAAAGGAATACATAATGAACTCTCTTGATGCAGTTTTGTTCATCACTCCTACCTCTTACTATATTTTAGGACTTGACATGCATCATCATTCATCTTTACCTTCCTTACAGGTTCTGTATAGCTTTCTGTATACCGAAGGCTCTCAGATATCTAAAGTGGAAGTGGGAGGGAGGGAGGGAGAGAAGAAACAATGAATGCAATTACAGGCATTTGTTCCTCCCTCAGTCTTTTCATAGGTCACCAGCTAATATTCATCTTCTTTCTTTTTTGACTCAGTTCTCCTTTTTAATATCCTAAAGCAGCAATTTTGGTCTTTGCTTACAATGCAGCATGGGTGTGGGAGATTGTAGCCCAAAAATGATCTGCTGGTGCTAAATGCTAAAGCATTTGCTCATGTAGCAACAGTATACTGATGACCTACTAGATGCCATGCAAAATGTAATCACTGGAAATATAAAACAGACGGCACTGGCCTCCTAGAGCTAAGCAAAACTATTCACTCATTGAAGTGAGCACAGCACTGACAGCAGCTACTTGCTCTGCAACTGTGTGATTATGGGCCCTGGAGGAACACCCCGACAAGGAAAAGCAACAGAGTCCAAAACCCCTAGAGACCCCTTGAATGCATTTACTTTGCACTCTATGGAGCTAGGAGCCTCTTGAGTACCATTCAGGAGTTCTGTCATGGTGAGAACAATTAGGGACTTTAACAGGGGTATTCAAAAGCCAAGCACTGGGAGCCACAAAATTCATTTGTTACATTCAAATTTTCTCCCTTGGCCACATGAAGCTTTGTTTACACAAAAAGCCTGATACCATTCTAAGTCTCTCAGCTTTTCTTTTTTTGCTGCCGTATTTAACTCCCCTGGCTGTGTTTCTTCTGAAATAAAGTTGGCAGAGAGGCTTGAAACATCAAAGTGTTCATAGCAAGTATCATTTCTTCAAAAAAAGGTATTGTAAAACAGCTGCTTGCCCAATAACATGGGAAGGCACTGGAAAAGGCAAACGAATTAAAAAGATATCTTTCACAAGACCTTCTCCACCATATCTACTAAAATGAAGTCCAGTGAAGTCTTTGGATGCTTTGGATATCAGTTGTCAGGGAAGTCTGTGTCGGGCAGTAGGGTGAATTAGTGACATTTTTTCTCCAAGTGTCAGCATTAAAACATGAGAGGGAAGTGTATTAATTTATATGTTTTTCTTTAGCACATATTAACAGTGACTCATTTAATTTTATAAAACATGGATCTCTATCTCTTCATTTATATCTACCCGACTCTCCACTGAGTATGTGTGTAATGGCATTTTGGCTAATCTGATATAAACCTTGTTCAGGACTACCAAAGCTGTCAATCACACCCTGCTCTGTAAGAGACAATGTTCAAGACACCAACTCTTCAAAGTGGGATCAACATGAGCGAGCGACACTTAGAGATACCATGGTAGATAACTTTAGAAACTGAAACATTATCCACATAACAGATTGGAAAAACAGTTTAGGTCTTTTAGGATACAATGACTTGAGCTCAGGAAATAATAGAATATATTATAGGGCAAGCAAAAAAAAGTGCTTGGTAAGACTAAATGAAGATAGGTTATTCTAGAGAACAACACATGCAAAAAAAAAAATCAGAAATCCATGACTTTATGCTTTAAGGGAACCTGCTAATTACCCATGGGCAATACCCCAGCCTCTTCTCTTTATGTACCCATTGAATGTTGATGTGTTTCCTGTCTTCAGTGTCACTGTCAATTTTAGCAGTGACTCGTGTGTTGCGATCCAAGGTGGGGACTGATATTGCATTGAATAAATGAGTAATTTATAAACTCACTCAGGGTTGCCTATGACCCTAAAGCTTGAATAGACTTTATTTGTTTGTCCATCTTCTTATTTATCTATTAGCCTCATTCTCTGTCCACAGATCCCACTGGACAGAAGTTGAAGGTGCCAATCTGACTGACTTTAGACAGGAATCAAGAAAACAGCATGAATAGCAAGGCCATGATAATAGTACCAAATGCGAGGATGTCTAGGGAGGCAGATGCAGGACCGTAGAAAACAAAGGACTTCACAGAAGAGGTCCCAGGGTAGAAGTAAAATAGGTAGGGCATTTGATTTGCACACCAAAACTGATTCAATATTCAGCACCCTATATGATCCCCAAGTAATGCTAATAGTGATCTCTAAGGATAGAGCCAGGAGTAAACCCTGAGAACCACTCTCTCCCCAGAAAACAAACGAACAAACAGAGCAATTTCCCTTGGACTTGGAGCAACAAAGCTAAGGGGGAAAGGAATAATATAGAAAAAGAAAGGTCTCACCAGTAATTCATTTTCCTAGCTCTCCCTGAATGATTTCTCCAAAGATCAAAGTCAAGAATGGCTCAATGTGCATAGAGGGGAAAAAATCATGGCCACAAATTCTGAAGGGAAAGCATGTAATGGATCATTAGTCAATAAAGTGAGCTAGAGGCCAAATGATGAGAAAAGTTGAAAGTATTCTCACAAGAACAATTACTTATTTTAAGCTACATACCTTTGGGGGGCAAGGTGACATCCATCAGTGCTCAGGAATACTTCAAGTTTTGTACCCCGGGATTACTCTTGGTGGGCTCAGGGTACCATATGTGGTGCCAGGGATTGAACAGTATGCAAGGCAAGCTATGTCCATGCTGTACTAGCTCTCTGGCCAGTGTGCACTTACTTAAAAGAAATTTTATGCCAGAACATACGTATTGCTTTGTCACTAAATTATTCAATTGAAGGCTGAACTCAAGAAACCAAAATTATACCTACAGGAGAGCCAACAAATTGGCAGAACATAGGAATTTATCTTCATTTCTCTCATTAAAAATTTCCTTGTAGGGGCCGGCGGTGGCGCTGGAGGTAAGGTGCCTGCCTTGCCTGTGCTAGCCTAGGACGGACCGCGGTTCTATCCCCCAAGTTTCACATATGGTCCCCCAAGCCAGGAGCAACTTCTGAGCGCATAGCCAGGAGTAACCCCTGAGCGTCACTGGGTGTGGCCCAAAAACCAAAAAAAAAAATTTCCTTGTTGACTAAAAACAATGGGCACCTTTACTCTTACACTCTGCTAAAGTTCATTATATTGTTGTGAGGTTATCATAACAATTTCTTGTTACAATTTTTGTGAAGTTTGGCAAATTTCTGTGGTCCTGAGGTGTGAAGCATAGACAAGTGTTGCAGGGATTGAATCCAAGACCTCACACATGAGCCATATCTTCTATTGATGAACTTTATAGCTCTGGTACACAGCTTGCTACAGTTATAGCAAATTTGTTCCATTTTGACTAAATAAAAATAATTTTCTATTTGCATCTTCTAAAAAGGACAAGTATTTTATAATATTGAACCATGTAAATTCACAGCCTATAAATTTAATTGAATCCTATAATCAGAAATTTAGTATTTCTGTGTTGAAACTTATATGTGTATGCTTGTAGAAAATTAGATACTTCAGGATTATCCATTCCAATAATCAACTTCTTTGATCCACATATCATAACTATATGATATTGCATTTAATTTTGTGTAAATGAACAGCAGAATTCAGGTATATTGGCTAAAGACATTTTGGTCTTTTTGTTTGCCAGAACTACAGAATCTAACATCAGATTACACAAAACAATATATAGCACATGGGGTTGGAGCGGTGGCACAAGTGGTAAGGCATCTACATCACCAGGTGTGGCCCAAAAACCAAAACAAAACAAACAAAAAAAAGAGCAATATATAGCATAAATCCAAATTTCTATATAGGTGTTTTTAAGACTATAAATTTGATCTGTTGTGGGTATGTAGAATCAAATACATTTTCAAAAAATTATTGTACCCATACTAACTTATTTTTATCTGTATTCATTTTCTCAAACGTCTGACAGTATATATAAAATTATGATTAAGTGGTTTTCCAATTAATTTTATTAAAGAGGGTGCCATCAGATCAGAAAGTGATAAAGATTGTGATACTAAGTCACAGTTGTATTACATGTAAACATTTATAGGGTAAGAACCTATCAATTAACTCACTTTGTTCAGGCCAGGAGAAAATAAACCACTATGAATAATTTTATGAGTATATAGTGATTTATTATAATTATAGTCACATAAAGCATAAACTACATAATTTACAAACATATTGAAAGAGTGAAAGTATATAATTATATGATCACAATTCACAGTCCATTTCATTTTTTGATGATCCAAACTCCACACACAATTTTCTGACTAAGAAATTATTACAATATGCAATCTGACTTTACTCTAAAGTATATATTCTTAAACATAGAGCTCTTATATGACCAAAATAGCTCACTTAATGTCATTTATTGTAGTTCCTGTGTATGAACTGTAGCATGCCCTAAGAACAGCTTGTCATGAAAAAAATACTACTTTTAATGTAATATGAAAACAGTAAGAAGCAAATTTTCAGGAGAAAAATATTAAAGTGCTATGCTTTCTCCCTTTGCTTTATTCACAGTTCACTGCTCAGCAATTTCAGATTGTGTGATAGGAAAGGAACACCAGGCCAGTAAGTCATTCTTTCTTTAAAGCTAAAAGCCATAAGAGTTTTAGAGCTGTGGAAAGTGAATATTGTTTCTAAACTGGGGGACCAAAAAATCATGTCAATTAAGGCTCTTCCATTCTAAGCCAATGGTCAGGGTAATTACCAAGGGAAAGTCCATTGCACTGTGTGGTTGGCCTGTAATAGAATGTTATCACAGTGTAAGATACTCCAGGGTGGCATTCTCTGGGTGAAAATTAAAAGCCTATCTGTAAGGTGATTAGCAGAATTTGTCAAACAAACAAGCTTGTCTACATTCCTATAATATTCCTTTATAAATCCACTTGAGCAAATTCAAGCATTTCCTGGAGATTAAGGAATATACATTTTTAAATAGAAGCAGGAATAGACTTGCCATTTTCAGGCATCACTGAAGTCAGATCAACATACATGATCAAATTCATATAAATAAAAGGATATTGGGGAGACAAGGTTAAAAAGACCACTACAATGTTTGAAAGAGGAAGTTATTCGATAGCAGAAACGTTTAAGTCCATACATATTTACGTTTATGAACGGGATGAATTTTTTCACTTTCTGATTCTACCTGAACTACATTTAAAAAAAAACTTACTTTCCCACATGATTATCCATTTACTTTAAAACATTCATGGAAGGATGTATCACTAATTACATCCTTCTTATATATGTACATATAAATACAAAATTATGGTTAAGGCTCAAATCTGAGAACATTAAAGAAATGCAGAATTAGTAGGCACACATGGGGGATTGCTTCCCCCTAAAGAACATTAGTAATTATTGCAACCAGCAAATTTCAAGTTGAACTGTTATCTTTATTCCCTTACATATGCTGCCCTCTATTACCCTTATCATTCACACTAATTTTTTTGTTGATAAAATGATAGATGTGAATACCTTGTTGGTTAATGAAGTCAATTTAAGTGTATCAAGTCTGTGAACATTTGTTTGTGTAGTCTTGGTATCAAAGAGAGGGGTGAGTACTCAGATCATTTTGAAAAATCAACTTCATACCCCTGGCCCCCTACTCCAACACCACACACACACACACACACACACACACACACACACACAGCTGTAGTACCCATTCTCTGAATGTCATTGAAAAGCAATTATTTTTAAAAGTACTAAGAGACACACATCCCCATGATTGCTGCTAAAAAAAATCTGAGCAAAAGTTAGCAGTCACAGCTTCTAATTGGACAGTGTTATTCACTGAACAATATAACATACCGGCCAACTAGTATTAGTGCTAGAAATGGCCTATATTAAAACTTTACAATAAAGGACATGCAGGAAAAAAAGCGTGTTACATTTAAAAGATTGGGTGTAATCCTAAAAAAACAACAGTAATTCTTCCATATTTTCCTGAGGTAAATCATGATGATAAGCACCTGGGCATACATCACCTTTTCCTTAAAGTCAGTAATGTAGCACTTTTGGTTCACAATCATTCTGCATTCTGAGATGGAAAATGTGGGGTCA
>PVKC010047208.1:0-11091 GCA_004027635.1 Crocidura indochinensis | reverse complement strand
CAGAGGCAAAGCCCCTACCTACCAGGTATAGCCCCCACACCCAACCTGCTCCACATTAAGGGTCCACACCACAGCTCCTAAAGCATTTGATTGTCCTCTACTAAATTAAGAAGGTTTAAATATATATAACAATCAATCATAATAAATTGACTTCTATTGATTTATTTTTCTGATAATTCTATTTGCTACTCACATTTTATTGGAACAAGATAATATGCAATAAACTTATTATATGTCTAACCAAGGAGCAAGCTGAAGAGCAGGAGGGAACCTGGGGACACTGGCAGAGGGACGAGAACACTGATGGTAGGGACTGGTGTTAGGACAATCTATGCCTGAAGCAGCTCTATTATGAACAAGTTTGTGGTTGTTCACAAATGGTGCTCAAAAATATAAAAATATATCAACAAAATATATAATCTAGAAGAAAGGGACAAGTTTCTTGAAGCATACCATGATGCTTCGTTTAATGTTCAACATCAATAAGTTACAGGAATACCAGCTATTTGTTTGGTTAAAAAAAAAAAAAGCTATTAAATGAGAGGCCAAAGAGATAGCATGAAAATAGGGCATTTGCCTTGCATGCAGAAGGACGGTGGTTCGAATCCCGGCATCCCATATGGTCCACTGAGCTGTGAGGAGCAATTTCTGAGTGTAGAGCCAGGAGTAACCCCTGAGCACTGCCGGTGTGACCCCCCCCAAAAAAGCTATTAAATGAACCCACATCCAGAGATTCATGACTAATCTCAAAAAAGATGCAAGCCAAATCACAAAAACTTATGCATGCTCCTGTCTTTCAGTTTAAAACTCTGGGACAATCTCAGGAGGGAAGTGGCCCAAGGCCCCGACCTTCCAAAGCCCACATAGCTGACTTTACAAACAACCACAGCGGAGATACCAAACTAACAAAAATTTCAGGTACATTGGTTTTTGGACTGAAAACTTTGGGGTCTTCTCAGAGTGAAAGTAGGCAGTCTCCCCAGATCCTCTGTACTTCTGGAAGTTCTAGCTTCCATTGGACAGCTGCTGTCATGTAAACTCATAGACCCAGTTTTACAAATCCTGGAGTCCTGGAGCACTCTACTTCAAAGGCATCTGATTGACACTTGCAAATTCCACAATATGAAGCATCCAACAGGAGCACAGCAAATTAGATGGGAAAGTGGCACAGAAGTCAACTAATCTCAATAAACAAAAACAACAACATAGAATGCTCAACTACTAACAAACAGCTTAGTAAATTCTCAATGACTTAAAGTGAGATATATAACATTTTTCATAAATTTTCTTTAATTGAAGTCTTTTTTATTTTAGTTGTAACAAGAAATATAAAATAAATTATTTTGTGCCTGCTAAGAGGGTGTGTTTGGGATCGATAGAAAACTGGGTACAATGGTAAAAGGAATGCTACACTGGTGGTGATATTAGTGTTGGAATATTGAGTGCCAGAAACAACTGTATTATGAACAACTTTGTAAGCCACAGTTTAAATAAAATAATAAAGAAAAGCTATTAAATGTATTTCTATGAGGTTGATTTTTAGATGAGCTTAATATTTAAATCAGTATATTGATTGGGGTGGGAATATAATTCAAAAGACTGAATACACTTACACAAGGTCTAGCACTGCACAGCTCCCCTGAACACTTCTGGGATGCAATTCCCATCTTTCCCCACCCCAAACCAGTCATGTGAATAAAATAAATCTATCTTCCTGCAACGAATAAAATAGATGTATCTCCCTGCCTCATCTATTCATGAAGGTCAGGTATAAAACAAACAGGTTAACTCTCTTCCAAGTTAGAAGTAAGTCTTCCTATATAACAGCCTTCAAACTGGAATATTAACTTTTCCCTTCCATGTAGATTCAAACTAAAACATCAACTATTCTGGAATATCAAAGATATCAAAGCTGCCAAACTTCAGACTTGAAGTATGCCTTTGACTTTCCTAAGTCTGAGGCTTTTGGATTCAAACTGAAACTAATTCAACAATCACCCTGAGTTTCCAGCCACCCAACTCCCCATCCATATAGGTCATGTAATTTGTCACCCTCCCTCATTGTGTGCAACGAATGCCTTATAATAATGAATCTATTAGTTGATTTACACACACATACACACATTTGTTATTTTTCTCTGAAGATGACAGAATGCCTTAACTTAAAAACAAAGAGAAAACTTCATTAGATCAATAAAAGACTAAATCAGTAATTGAAAACTTTTCCACAAATTCCTGAACCTGATGTCTTCATTAGTACCAAACATTTAAAGAACAGCTGATGTGGGGCCGGGCGGTGGTGCTGGAGGTAAGGTGCCAGCCATGCCTGCACTAGCCTAGGACGAACCGAGGTTCGATCCCCCGGTGTCCCACATGGTCCCCCAAACCAGAAGCGACTTCTGAGCGCATAGCCAGGAGTAACCCCTGAGCGTCACTGGGTGTGGCCCAATAAAAAAAAAAGAAAGAAAGAAAACCTAATGTAAATTATTACAAGATTTTTCTCTGCAAAAAACTAAAGTGAAAACTTCATTCTAAAATTAATTCTAAATAAGTAATAACTTTTTAAAAATAAAATTAGAGGGTCCAGAGATATAGTAGAGTAGGTAGTATAATTAGAGTTTCAGGCTCCAAAACTAGGATCTGGTGAGACATGGGTCTGGAAGCAAATGTTGACTCAGGAAATAACCCACATAGTGAAAAGGTATAAGAACGAGCTCAGGAAATCCAGCTCTCAAGCAAGGAATCCCACCATACAAGCCTTCTGCTCCTAAGAAGGAAAGCAGTTTAGTGGAAGACCAAAGAATGAGCGCCTACCTCCCTCAGACCCCTGCTTTTATTGATTAGAACCAGGGCACACTCTATGGTGGGAGAGGAATACCAAGTAGGGAATAATCTAGTCATTCCATCACCAGATCATACCGTAAGGTGGAGTATGAATATTGATTATGATGGGTCCAGTAATCCAACAGGTAGGAAGCTTGCTTCCATGTACGAGACCTAGATTTTATCTTAGTACCACATATGTCCCCCAAGTTCACCAGGAATTATGCCTACATGCAGATCTGGTACTAAACCCTAAGTATCATCTGGTGTGGCCCAAAATAAAAAGACCAAACTCTGAATACTACTTGTATATTCCCAAAACAAAAATTACAAAAGAAAAATGCGGGGGCCGGGCGGTGGCGCTGGAGATAAGGTGCCTGCGCTAACCTAGGACCTTGGTTCGATCCCCCGGTTCCCCATATGGTCCCCCGTGTCTGCCAGGAGTGACTTCTGAGCGAATAGCCAGGAGTAACCCCTGAGTGTCACCAGGTGTGGCCCAAAAACCAAAAAAAAAAAGAAAAGAAAAGAAAAATGCAGCCTCAAATCTTTTATGAATATAGATATAAAAATTCTCAACAAATAACAAATTGAACTCAAAAGTACATTCAGTTGTGGTGCTCAGGGCTTACTACTGGTTCTGTGCTGAGGAATCAGTCCTGATTGTGCTCAGGAGATCATATACAGTAAAGGATAGTAAGCCCTTTTCTGCTACTCACAAAGCAAGTGCCCAACCCACTATACACATTTAAAAGATTATTAACAGGAGCTGGAGAGATAGCACAGCAGAAGGGCGTTTGCCTTGCATGCAGCCAACCCAGGACAGATGGTAGTTCAAATCCCAGCATCCCATATGGTCCCCCGAGCCTGCCAGAAGTGATTTCTGAGCACAGAGCCAGGAGTAACCACTGAGCCCCACCGGGTGTGACCCAAAACAAACAAATAAACAAGCAAAAAGATTATTAACAGTAACTACATGGGATTTAATACAGAAGTGTATGAATAGTTTAGCATAAGAAAATTAATCCGGATCAGAGAGATAGTGCAGGAATTAAGGTACTTGCCTTACACTTAGAGACCTTAGTTCAAATCTCTCTCTCTCTCTCTCTCTCTCTCTCTCTCTCTCTCTCTCTCTCACACACACACACACACACACACACACACACACACACACACACACACCCCATCTGGTCTCCAAGCACTGCCAGAGTCACTTCTGAGCAGAGCCAGAAATAGTCCTTGAGTATCACAGAGTGTGGCACCAAACTCTACCACCCCTTAAAAATTTATTTTGTTTTGGGCCACAGCCAGCTGTACTCAGGACTTACTCCTGATACTCTGGGATAACTCCTGTGCTCAGGGATCACTCCTAGCAGTGCTCAAGGCACCATATGGAATGCTGAGGATTGCACCGGTGTTGGTCACCTGCAGGCAAATGCCCTACCTGCTGTACTATTGGTATGGCCCCTGAAATTTTTTTAACCAGGTGTCGAGTTTATTTTCTATGTGGCTATGCCTGCCAGCCCTGCAAAGCCACCACTATCACTGAACACAAAAGAGAATAATAATTTTGTAGTGGGGGATGGCTTATATGCAATCAAATAAAAGCGGACCAAAAATCTCATTCCTTAATTAATCTATGTGAGCCACCTGCCTACAGGTGAAACACAGCTCTTAGAGTACTTACTACTCTCTTTCTGGCACTGATACAAGACTTGGACTACTAAGAAATATAAAGACTGTGAATAGGCAAAGCAATACCTTTGTGGAACTTGAATCTGAAGCAAACTAGTTACTAGAACAATGAACAACTTACTATTTTGGTAAAAGACTATTGCAATGCCATTTTAAGTCAGAAAATGCACATGAAGAACTTTCTAGCAAGTGGCATATGCCATCTGAAAGGACATCATTTAGAAGTACAGTGACATAATTAGAATCAAACACTTCTTCAAAAGCCACAGATGGAGAAATAATTTAAAGAGAAAGAAAAATTACTTGAGAAAAATATTTTTGAAAAATAATTGACTAGTTTTCCATCTTTCATTTTATAAAGAAAAGAAAAATGTTTAAAGGGTTAGTCTTAGAAAGTCTACAAAGGGGCTGGAAAGATAGCACAGCGGTGTTTGCCTTGCAAGCAGCCAACCCAGAACCCAAGGTGGTTGGTTCGAATCCCGGTGTCCCATATGCCCCCCATGCCTGCCAGGAGCATTTCTGAGCAGATAGCCAGGAGTAACCCTGAGCACTGCTGGGTGTGGCCCAAAAACCAAAAAAAAAAAAAAAAGTCTACAAAGAACCAGGTTTTTGGCTTTATTTTATTTTGGTTTGGTTTGGTTTTTGGTTTTTGGACCATGCCCAGTGACGGTCAGGGGTTACTCCTGGCTATGCACTCAGAAATTGCAGATGCCTTACCACTTTGCGCCACTGCTCTGGCCCCAAGAACCAGGATTTTTACAGAAGGGGAAAAAAAAGATTTCAGGGCCAAAAGAGACAGGACATGAATAGGGTATTTGCTTACACACACCCAACCCAGGTTCAATTCCCGTCATCTCATATGATCCCCAAATATCACCAAAGTAATTACTGAGTGAAGATCCTGAAGTAAGTCCAGGGGTGGCCTAAAAAATAGTAGTAGTAGGAGGAGGAGGAGGTGGAGGAGGAGGAAGAGGAGGAAGAAGAAGAAGAAGAAGAAAAAGAAGAAGAAGAAGAAGAAGAAGAAGAAGAAGAAGAAGAAGAAGAAGAAGAAGAAGAAGAAGAAGAAGAAGAAGAAGAAGAAGAAGAAGAAGAAGAAGAAGAAATGAATTTTAAAAAGAAACAAAAGGTTTCAGTCATTCCTCAAACTCCTGGCAAGATAGTGGATAGCCAAGGCTTCACACCAGTTTGTACACAACACATTTTGGAGAACTGTAAATCTCAAGTGGCTAAGATGAATTAAGATGATAAAGATGATGAAATTGTTTTTTATTAACTCATCTGTGTTAGGATCTGGAATCGAAGGATGAGACCACACAATTTAAAAGAAGCAAAGCAAAGCTTTATTTCATCTACCAACAAGATACAAACTGATTAATCAGGGTCATCTCCCACAGGAGGCAACCTCACCCAGGGGTCACAAGCCAGATTATATATGACTAGAATATTGATCTTTACATTGATTGGCTGTTGTCTAAGGTGTTTCTAGAGTGTTTCATCATGTAGGGCTAGATATCTAAGGTGGTATACTGTGGTTTATAAGGCGTTGTGTTCTGAGTAATTATTGTTGAGAGAGAAACTTATAGAACTTAGCCTTGTTAGCCTTAAATGAAAACTTTTAGGGTCGGAGAGATAGCATGGAGGTAAGGCATTTGCCTTTCATGCAGAAGAATGTTGGTTTGATCCCAGCATCCCATATGGTCCCCTGTGCCTGCCAGGGGCGATTTCTGACCATATAGCCAGGAGTAACCCCTGAGCACTGCTGGGTGTGACCCCCCCCCCCCAAAAAAAAAAAGAAAAGAAAACTTAACTTTTGGTATACAAAATGGAGTCCCTTCTGCTCCAGGCTCACATCCCCTCTTCTTCTCTTGGACCTGAGCCAAATCTTTGACTCTCCTTGAGGTCCCTCCATCCCCATTCCTATCTATTGGCACATACTGGGACTTTCGCACAATCATCTTAACTGCATTTATGTGAACCTGAATTAAACGGGCAAGGAGATCTTGTGGAGCATAATCAGAAACCCAAAACAAACCAGATAAGTCAACGTTTAGGAGAAGGATTCTCAGAGTGACAGTCTGACCCAAAAACCCTTCATTCGCAATCTGGTTTAGAGTCCAAGTATAGTCCATAAGCAAAAGCAAATGGGGGTGTTCATTCCAGCCAGGTGTCCGATGGTCACCTCCATAAACTGGAGCATCAGGACAATCTACATTCAACCCTGGTTCTAGGAGCTGAATTAGTTGAATATGCAGGAGGTCCTTCTCATCTGGGTGAATGACTCCCCACTTTGAGAACGTGGTTCCTGCATCTTCTTCAATCCTACAATTGTAACACCTGTAGGGGTGAGAAAAAAATAACATAGAATCCCTAGAATCCAGTTGCCTGAAGAGATGGGCTGTGAGGGTTGTTGCCCTCTTTGCACTGGGTCTGACAAAAATAAGATAGCATGGAGGTAAGGCGTTTGCCTTTCATGCAAAAGGTCATCAGTTCGAATCTCGGTGCCCCATATGGTCCCCCGTGCCTGCCAGGAGCAATTTCTGAGCATGGAGCCAGGAGTAACCCCTGAGCACTGCCGGGTGTGACCCAAAAACCAAAAAAAAAAAAAATTTCCACACCTGGTGTTAGTAAACTTTAACATTATCATTGGGAGCCGGGAGGTGGCGCAGGAGGTAAGGTGCCTGCTGCCTTGCCTAGGACGGACCACGGTTCGATCCCCCGGTTCCCATATGGTCCTCCGTGCCTGCCAGGAGCGACTTCTGAGCGCATAGCCAGGAGTAACCCCTGAGCATCACTGGGTGTGGCCAAAAAAAAAAAAAAAACATTATCAGGGGAAGCCATAATCTTTGCTCCTTCTTTCTTCTACTACCCAGCCTTTTTAAATATTAGTGTCCAGTTTATTCTTTCCACTTGCCCTGATTTCTGAGATAGATAGGTACTGTGTAATATCCAATTGATGTCAATAGCCTTAGCTAGTTGAGTTCCTGTGACCCCTCTTACCCTATTTCACCACCTTAAAGTCATTAAGGAGAATGTGGGTGAAGATGCATCTTCTATAACTTCTTCAGCCTGACAAATAACTGTACGCTCTACCTATAAGAAGGGTTGAAATATCATGCTACTTAAGCTACTTTAGCTTTTAATGAGGGTGTAGGCAATTTACTGGTTTGGGTTTGCAGACATTTGAAAAATATCAATTAGTCAGAAGAATAAGGCCCTGGAGCAGTAAATAGTCCTCTCTATCCTTGGGGGAGGGCAGGCTAGTAGAAGATTCTCCCTCAGGAATGGTGCGACAGAAATTAAGAAATAGAAACCACCCAGAGAGATAGCACAGCAATGTTTGCCTTGCAAGCAGCTGATCCAGGACCAAAGGTGTTTGGTTCGAATCCCGGTGTCCCATATGGTCCCCTGTGCCTGCCAGGAGCGATTTCTGAGCGTAGAGCCAGGAGTAACCCCTGAGCACCGCCAAGAGTGGCCCAAAAACAAAACAAACAAACAAAAAAAGAAAGAAATAGAAACCAAATCATCGTATAGATATACCTGTTCCCTGAGCTCAAATGAGCCAGTCTTCATCAGAAAAAGCTCTCAAAAGCTACACAGGTGTTGCAGCGAGAAGAGGTCCATGACTCCCACTATGCTCAGAACAGCACATAATTACTTGCCTACTGTTCTTTTACAGCTTAAGTTCTCCGTGGAAAAGTTCTGGCTCCCACTGTCCTAGTCAGACTAGCAATAGCATGTACATACAGCTTTTAGATTCTTCATAAATAGTCTATTATAACCAGTAAGCACACTCTCATGTGGGTTATCCAAGAGTTGTCTTTAAGTTAAGCCCACTAGACTGAATTTATTTAAGTCAGCTACAGAAAGTAGTTTTTCTCTCCACCTTCACCTTGAACCTTGCCAAATGGCTGAATAAACTTGACTTGTTCCTTTGCATAAATCCAGCAAGACTGGATATTGGGGACTGTTTGGCATAATTAAAAAGCCCTCTCACTAATCAAATGGAGTCTCTGAAAGTCTGAGCTAAAGTGTCTAAGTGACAAGCTGCATGCTAGCAGATTATGGCCTTTTGCCCTTGGACTTAAAGAAAATCACATATCCTAGAGCTAGGGAGTTACTAGGCTCCAAGATGTCCTTGTAAAGACAGGGGTCAAAAGTCCCAAGCGGAGATTAGATCTTGTATTTTGTTGCTCAAAGATAATGTGGATCTCCTGACTTATGATAACCTTGTCAATTCTGTAAAAACAAGATGTTCCCATGGAAAGTTACAGCTATTCCAATTACACCTCACCCCTACCCTCTTTGTTTTGCATTTTCTATATAAGGTCTACTTTTCCCTTCATTAAATGAACTCCTGATCGGAACCCTTCTTCTCGAGTCTCTTTATTTCCCAACCCCTCTTCTTTTCTAGGCTGGAATCCTCTTCGAAAACCCATGAATAACTGACGTGGCCTCCAGCTTCACCTGCGGGTCGGGGTCTCTGGTGGGCCGCAACTGTAGAAATCTCCATTTGGGGCATTTCTATTATTTACAGAAAATATATGGGGATTAGTCTAGAACAGAGCAGGTGATTTATATTACTACTTTGCCAGTCACGCCAGGATTACCCAGACTTGGCCTATGTAAAGATGTGAAGGTCAGGTCAGTATGATGAGTTGGAGGAGGCCCTGGGTCTCTATACTTCTGTCCTATCCCTCTCCAGGGTTGGAAGAGATTCTGATCTTTATTCTCAATGCTGAGAGCTGGTCCAGACTGTGGCAACTTCTTGCAGATCTAGATATTCCTAGACAATTTCTGATTTCCTAGGCCATTTCTCCTCTATAGTTTCTCTGAGGTTAGCAGAGTACTTGTAAAAGTGCTAATTATTACTGTATCTGCTCCTGTCATTTAACCTCAGCCCCTTTCAACTGTTTCTCAGGAATAAGGTTAGGGAGTCCCCTAGCTGACTTTTAAGATTTTCTGTCTGTATGAAGAGTAATTCTCACTACATAAAGGAAAACTTTGTGTCTGTATTTATACAAACCAATATAGTGCCATGAAGCATAAAAATACTGAAGGTGCTAAGGAAGGAAAAAAATCAAATATTTCTCAAATTTACAGAACACACAAATAATCAGGGCCAGAGCAGTGGCACAGGGTGTAAGACGTCTGCCTTGCATGTGCTAGCCTAGGACGGACTGCGGTTTGATTCCCCAGCATCCTATATGGTTCCCCAAGCCAGGAGCGATTTCTTGAGTACATAGCCAGGAGTAAACCCTGAGCATCACTAGGTATGCCCCCCCCCAAAAAAAGGGCTTAAAAGAAAAAAGATACTGTGAATTATTTGTAATTTACTTTGGTCAAAATAAAAATTATTAAAAAAAAAAGAACACACAAAAAAATCATTACACATATTCATTTTAAATTCCATTGATTTTCTGTCTTTTCTGGGGGGTGCCACACCTGGTGACACTGAGGGGTTACTCCTGGCTATGCATTCAGAAATCGCTCCTGCCTTGGGGACCATATGGGATGTTGAGGATCTAACCCAGGTCCTGAGTCAGCTGCATGCAAGGCAAACACCCTACTGCTCAGAACCCCTTTTTAAAAATTTTCTGTCATTTCTAAAGGTCCAATTTTCTAAGACCATTATAACATGAGTTTAGAGTATCTAAGCTGCTTTTTCATATAATTCTCTATATAAAAACATTAGATAATACCTAATTTATATATATACTAATAGCAATCTAGTTTGACCATACAATTTCTTTCCTTTTTTTTTTTTTCAGGCCACACCTGTTTGATGCTCAGGAATTACTCTTGGCTAAACACTCTGAAATCGCCCCTGGCTTGTGGGGGGACTATATGGGATGCTGGAAGATCGAACTGCGGTCCTTCCTTGGCTAGCGCTTGCAAGGCAGACACCTCACCTCTAGCGCCACTTCCCTGGCCCCAATTTCTTTCCTTACACGTCCCCAAACCTTCTTTACATTCCTTTCATTCATTCTGTAACTTTCCTTTATTCCAATTTGCAACCAACTGGTCACACCTTCACAGAATTCCCTTCCTTTTCCCCAACATTCATAACTTCATCCATTATCTTTTTTGCATAAAACACACATCTACACTGCCTTCTCTAACCTCCTCTCTCTTCATCCTCCCACAGGCAGTCGTTCCACAAGCTCCTGCATGCTCCTGGCTCAGAGTACCAGACAGGGTCATTCTTGGCTCTGTGCTCCACCTCTTTCCAAGCCTTTTTCTCCATCTTCTTCCTAAACCAGTACAGTAGCACTAGGAAGAAAACTTTTAACTGTCTTCTTTCGATTTGGAAACAAATTGCTAGACATGCTTACACCTAACAGGATTAAGTTGTCCTTTGTGGTATTTATTAAAGACCTTTAAATCTGGGCCGGGCGGTGGCGCTGAAGGTAAGGTGCCTGCCTTGCCTGCGCTAGCCTAGGACGGACTGCGGTATGATCCCCTGGTTTCCCATATGGTCCCCCAAGCCAGGAGCGACCTCTGAGTGCATAGCCAGGAGTAACCCCTGAGCGTCAATGGGTATGGCTCAAAAACCAAAAAAAAAAAAAAAAAAAAAAC